>MU187664.1:0-11084 GCA_016904865.1 Pissodes strobi | reverse complement strand
TCTTGGGTATAGGTTTATGAATTAAAATTTAAATTGTTAATTTGTCAACGTTTCGCTCGTCATTGAGAGCTTTTTCAAGACTTTATTATCTTTTCTCATCAACCTAAAACATGTTATCAATGAACATTACAAGAACAGTACACCTTCAATCCTGACACAATTATACAATTAATATGTTTTAGGTCAAAAAAATTAAAAATACAACAGATTAAAAAGGGTTAGTATTTAGAAGATTTTCAAATCACGGTTGGACACACAAATTTAAAACAAACCTTTCACATTTTAAGAAAACAAATATATTTTACGTACCTTGGAAATAATGTTACATCTTTGGATGCTATCTAGGGTCTAATCTGCTTTATATAGATAAGGGAACTCTGGTATTTTAATTTTTTGCTTTTTTTTGTGCATAAGAAGTATTCTTCCTTTTACCGGGTCTAAATCAAAATTTAATTTATTACAGGTGTCGTTGAAAAAATTTTGTAAATTACTTTATTAAGTTGTGATAAATCTGACTTAACCTACTTATATCTTGTCTGTCGTTTACTCTGTCTGTATCTCTCTTTATATGAATCATTTCTTTGACTGATAAATTATGGTAATTACTATCTTGATTTAAGATTTTGGTTTCTTTAAAATTGAATTCATGTTTAGTGTTCTTTTCATGTTTGTGTAGGGCAGTTGAGGTATTTTTTGTGTACTTATGCCCCTTTAGACGATTTTCAAGATATTGGGTTGTCATACCAATATACTTTTTTGGGCAATTTAAACAAGGTATGGGGTAAATCGAGGGATAAATTATATTTGATTTTTTTTGTTTGAACTTTATTTTTCAATGGTGTATATCGAGATTTTAATAAGTTTTGTGCTTTATGCCACATTGTGATATTGTATTTTGATAAAATATATTTAAGTTTCTCTGATAGTTCTTGGGTGTAGGGCATAGCAATATGTTTATTTCCTATGGTTGACTTTGGAGAATTCCGAGAATTATTATAAAATTTAAAGGTGCGTTGTTTTATTATTCTATTTATTTGTTCTAAAGGAGAGTTGTTGTTTTTTAATGTATCTCTTATTTTGTTTCAGAATTCAGGGGAGGTCAGGGCAATAGCTCTGTCAGTTAACCCAATCATAACGCTATTCCTTTGGTTTTTAGGGTGGTGGAAATAAAAGTTTAAATACCTTCCTGACTAAGTGGATTTTGTATACCATTTTGTTTTTATTTCGTTATTATTATTACGAATTAATGTCAGATTAAGGAAATTTATTTCATTGTTTTTTCTGTTTCTAAAGGAAATTTTAATTTTGGGTGGTAACTATTGAAAGAATTTAAAATATCTTCAATTTTGTTTTCTGGTACAGCTGCTAAGCAATCATCAACAAAACGTTTGAAAAAAAAAACAATGTTTACATCTAAGTTTTTTAATGTTTTCTTTCACATACTCCATGACTAGTTGGGCAACAGTGGAGGATATGGGAGAACCCATTGCTCAATCATCTAGCTGTTGGTAAAAATTGTTTTTGTATTGAAAGTAATTATTGTTACTTAAGGTCAAGTTTATTGCTTCTATAAATTCATTAAGGGAAAGGGTTGTTTGTTCCTTCAGTTGTTGCCATTTTTCTTTAATAATATCTGCCAGTAATTCGTTTGGTATGTTTCTGTAAAGTGATACTACATCAAGTGAGATTAATTTATAGTTATTTGGTATTTTATTGTATCAATGAATTTTTTAAAGGAAAAAAATAATTTGATAATTTATAAAAAGGCGATTGTAAGCTAGAAACTATAGGTCTTAAGGGAATATTTGGTGTGTGAATCTTCGGTAATCCGTATAACTTAGGGGCTACCGAGTTATAGGTTAATAACTTTTTTGCTTCGATTTACATTTGTTGGATCAATTCGTAATTTTTTGTAGGTTTTTTCGTCATTTTAAAGTTCATTTATATTATGTGTAAAAAAAACTGTATACCTTACTGAAATATAAGACATTTATTATTATTATTATTATTATTATTATTATTATTATTATTTATTTTTATCATAATCGTCTGATTGCTTTTATCTGGTTTAAATGTAGTTATTTGCGGATTTTCTTTAATAAATTATTTTACTTGATTTACTCATCTTTTAATATTTTTTGTGCTTTATTCATTTTATTTACTTTATGTCTGATTTTAATTTTATGATTGGTGATGTCGTTCACCGCGACTGCTCTAATACCGTCTTTAATTAAGTCAGATTTATCAAATATAGCACAATAAATATATATGCTATATATTCAGTGTATGGTATGTTATTTTCGTTATTTATGGGTAGAGAAAATGTTTCTCCCAAAGCTAGTACTTCTGCGACATCGTTCGGAATTTTAGTGTCTAATATATTTTGTAACCATTTTGAGAAATGTATTTTTAATTCATTTTTTTATTATTCAGAATTAGATTAGGGAATTCATTTTCATTTTTAATGTAATTAAACAATTTTTTAGTTTCTTCATAATTAAGAAATGTAATAAACGTATTTTCCGGAATAAGAGATTTTAGTTCACCTTTCTTCCTTATTATTTGTGAACTTATTAAGTTAATAATTTTTATTGATTCGGTGATGGTTAAATTTAATATCTTAATTTTTGTGTCTTTTATAATGTTATTAAATTTATTTCCAAGGTACGTACCTGTAAACTCTATTATGTGACACATTAAATTGTAAAAAGACGGGGGTAACATCTGAGTTTTTACATCGTAATGATAGTATATTATTTTATATGGAGGAAAAGTAATACTTTTCATAGCGCGCTCATGTTTATGGTAATAGAGAGCAAGCCATGAAAAGTAACTTTTCCTCCAAATAAAATATGCTGTTTTTTCTTCAAATGTCGACAAATTAATGCAAAAACGTCTCTTTTTAATAGTGATAATAATTATTATTAAAGATCAGCGGGTTCGCAAGGTGGCTTAGACCGGCGCGGTGTCGGTGAATAGGCACAGGTTGCTGCTATAGTAATGTAACATAAAGCTGTCAGTGGACACTGTCAACAATAATTATATTTTTAAAATTGCGTCTTCGATTGCATTTTAATTCCGTATTGATAAGCAGTTATTGAGTAAGTTCGATTAAATAATAACCAATATCTTCCTAAATTAGTGATTTTTAGAAATGCAGTCACAAGTTGACGCTTATTTTGTTGTTTGTTTGTATTGTATCTATGTTGCTATGACAACACTTTTACCTCCGCCGGCTGAAAAGTGAAAAGTAAAGCTCCGGCGGAGGAAAAACGAAACTTCACGGCCGCCTACACAGTCGAGTAATGACGGATTTACTGACGTTTGAAGAAAAAAATATTTTTCGATTCTTCTGTTTGGCCAATTTTCTTCGTAATGATGAAATAGTTTTTAAAATATCTACGGATTGTCGACGATAGGTCGCTTCAACTTCTTGGAAGAAAGTCATCTTCGTCGAAATAGGGTAAAGTAGGGTGAGATGACCAATCGGGAGAAATGGCCAATTGCCTAAAACTTAATAACGCGTCGTGGGATGGCGCTGCCTGCACCCTCCGGCCATTAAACGTTGACGTGTGAGCATGACCAGTGTATTTTCGTTTACCTTGAGGTTACATTAAAGCGCTTAAAAAATAAAAATATTATCGAGTGCTTAGAAAATTTTACAATAGTTTTACTCTTTGTCCTTTTGCGAATGTATGGGAGAAAATTAACTGCCGGTTTTAAAGTATTAGGTGAGTACCAGTGATGTAAAATTACCGTAATTTATATTTTTGGTTATTTACGCTGGTAATTTACGAGTGTTAATTACCAAAATTAATTACCGTGGTAATAAATTTCTGTCGTAAATTACTGTGGTAAATAACCGTAATATATTTTTGGTAAATAACAATAAATTACCGTAATTTACCGTAAACTGCAAGTAAACTAATAGCGATTTCCATTCGTAAATTAATGTAAATTGTGTATACTACTGTCTTTTGGAAACCTCTAACTAGTTTACAAATAAAAATTGCTATTTTTCCAAAGAAGCATGTACATGTATAAAAAAATATCTTGTCATAATCATGTAATTACCACTTGGGAATGAAATTACGGCGTGTGTAAGTATCGGTGCAGGAGAAAGAGTTGTTTCATTTGTTTGTGAATAAAACTTTGTTTCTTCCTTAAATATTATTTAATTTTAAAACGAGAGCAACACAGAACAAAATGAATGGCAATGAATGACAGCCGACAGTAAATCCCCGGTTCGGCTAATAATCGGCAGTAAATCCCCGAACGCATACTGTTCATATTGCTGACAAACATGGTAAAGGGTGATCCCCTATAATGTCGCCCCCTTTTAACTTTTTTATTTTTAGTGTCTATGTAGGTATTGAAAAATCCTTTTTTTCTACGTATAAAAAACAGTGGAAAAATGATCAGTATATAGGGAAAAACAAAAAGTAAATTTTTTCAATGGATCACCCTATATGAATTTATTTTTCGATTCCTCGTAAAATTCTAAGTATAATTCATGTATGAAGTTATACCTCTAGAATCAGCAGTTTCACAGCTATAAACGGTTGAAAATCGATACTTTGGCTACTTTTCACCTTGGTAGCAAGAAGGCTATTACAAATGGAGTAAAATTAATTTCACATTCCTATCTTAACTTTCCAAGAGCTATCTGATGGTGCTAACTAATGGTACCTACAGAGGTACCAGATTTGGTACCCATGATACCGCCTGCCAGTTCCTTTCAGTTCCTGAAAAGGAAGATAGGAATGTGAAATTCATTTTGCTCCATCTCTATTGATCTTCTTGCTACCAACGTGAAAATTAGTCAAAGTACCGATTTTTAACTGTTTATAGCTGTGAAACTACTAACTCTAGAGGTATAACATCATACATAAAATATGCTTAGAATTTTACGAGGAATCAAAAAATAAATTCATATATAGGGTGATCCAATAAAAAAATAACTTTTTGTTTTTCCCTGTATACTGATAATTTTTCCAATATTTTTTACACGCAGAAAAATAGTAGTTTTCCTAATCAGTGCGCAAAGTTATGTTTTCCCGCACGCGAAATTCAATTCAAAAAGTGCTTTATTAGTCTAAAATCATAAATTTTGTTGACAAAGCGTAGGTAAATAAAAGCAGGTAACATCAACATTCATGGTGCGGCTCCACTTCCAACCATGGCATGGCGGCGATCCTGAGACATAAGTATTCCGGCAATTCCCGGAACACAAACATCCCGTCACCCCAGAATACCCGGCAAGTCGCCGAACCGCACCACAAGTTAACTAAACTTAACTTAACTTAACCCAACTTAAACCACGCTAAACACCCAGAACAATCAAATACAAACAAAGAGACAAGCAATGAAATACCTCATGACGTGGTACAATCATTATAATAGATCACCAAGTTTCAAGCTCGGCATAAAAGTTAAGCCAGTAAAAGGTAAGGTCAATAAAATAAAATGGTCAATAAAATAAAATGGTCAATAAAACAAAACAATCAATAAAACAAAAAAGTAAAAAAACAAAAATTAAACCTAAAAAATAAGTAACTCACAAACTTGTCAAGCCCAGACTCATTATAATAATCCGTGTCAGAATTTTCTATCCATTATACATTATACAAATGGCAATACATATCTACATGTCAAAGCGTGTCCTAGTAGAATTCAGTCAAAGTGTAATATGCCCTACTCAAAAGTAACTTTTTTAGCAAGCAACGAAAGGTCTCAACGGAATGCACTGTCTTTAAATTGGTTGGTAAA
This sequence comes from Pissodes strobi, assembly GCA_016904865.1. Lineage (NCBI taxonomy): Eukaryota > Metazoa > Arthropoda > Insecta > Coleoptera > Curculionidae > Pissodes > Pissodes strobi. The sequence goes on along the minus strand of MU187664.1, from coordinate 5,315 downwards.
TGATTAAAAATTTTGCGACCCTCATAAATTAATGATTTTTTTACTAAAGTAGATTTGGGAATTGGTAAAGGTAAAAGGTGAGCCTGACGCGTCTCAATTTGAGGAGCAGGTCCCTGGAGTGCATTGTGGTTTTTAAAGATAAGGGTTGTCGTCTCTAATATGAAAAGGGAAGTCAGAGTTAAAATCCGTTGAGTCACAAAATGTGGTCTACAAGAATCCCTATGAGTAATGTTAGCAATAAGGCGAACAGCTTTTTTTTGGAGAAAAAAAGCACATTAAGTAGGCCTTGATTTGCAACACCCCAGAATGGTATGCCATACCTAAGGTGAGACTCAAACAAAGAGAAGTAAACTGTCCGTGCTAGTTGTGGACCTAATTCTTCCCTCACCACTCGCACAGCAAAACATCCTGATGACAGTCTTCTTCCTAGCATCAACACATGATCTTCAAAACGTAATTCCCGGTCGATTAGAATACCTAGAAACTTGGATACTATAGTTTCTGGCAATGGATCGCCATCCAAGAGTAGCCCAGTAACATCACATTTAAACCCAACTATGTGGGTTTTACTGAGGTTTAAACAAAGACGGTTACGGGCAAACCAGTCCTTAATGATCTTGAGATCACTTGCTATAGTTTGATGTAGCTCCCCAATTTCTCTATTTTTCCACAGGATCGATGTGTCGTCGGCAAAGAGAGTGAATTCTCCAGAAACATTAAGTTCAACGATGTCATTAATATAAAGTAGAAATAAAATTGGCCCCAGAACGGAACCCTGAGGAACTCCACAATTGATGTCCAGAACAGAGGACTTTTTACCTTTTTTTTACAGATTGGCATCGACCCTCAAGGTAAGACTTAAACCAGGTGTGTGCAACTCCCCGAAACCTCTCAAGCTTCAACAGCAGAATTCTGTGATCCACACAGTCAAAGGCCTTGGACAGATCACAGAAAACCGCTGCCGAGACACTACCCTGATTCACACCAAAATAAACACCCTCAAGAAAACTGTAAATTGCATCCTGGGTGCTACTAGATGTCTGAAATCCAAATTGTCTGACAGTTAATACCTTTAATGATTGAAGATAATTACAAATCCTTTTCTTCACGAGTTTTTCTATGACTTTGGATAGTGTAGGAAGTAAGGAAATTGGGCGATAATTGGAAGGATCATCAGGTTCACCACCCTTGAACAAGGGAACCACCAAAGAAGACTTTAAACAAGCAGGAAATGCACCCTCAACCCAAGAATTATTGACAGCAACGGACAGCGCTTCCAGAGCCGTATCAGGTAGCCGCAAAAGCACTTTCGGGGAGATTTTGTCTTCACCACTAGACTTTTTGTCCCTTATTTCAGATATAGTTGTCCTAATTTCATGCATGTTTGTATCATAAAAAGCAAATGTACCAGTGGTGTTATCAACATTTTTAAGAAAAGACAAAGGGTCTGAAGGGGATGCCAGGTTTTGGGTTAAATTATTCGCTACATTGCAATAAAATGTATTCAAGTGGTCTGGATCAATATTTGGACTGTTTTCGACTGAGTTCTTGCGAAAATCATTAACTATGGACCAGCCCTCTTTTTGCCTATTCTTAGCCTCAAAAAGCAGTTAGAATATTAATGCTGTTAATAATAATAAATAGGTAGTTATAAGTTGATGTTTTTGATGCCAATAAAAATTAAGAAAAAAATGTAGTTTATTTCATTCGTAGAAAAACATTGTCCCTAACACGTACGCAAAGTAGTTTACCCCCCACTTAAAGCTTAGCTGAACTTTTATCAAGTGTGATTTTATAAGTGTATTTTTTTCCCGCACAGTGTGCAGGAAAGTGCTACTTTGCATATGCAAAAGTGTGCGCAAAGTAAATTCTTTGCGGTCACTCGTAGAAAAAAGTATTTTTCAGTACCTACATAACTATACTTTTAATTTTTTCGGGGCACTTAAAATAAAAAAGTTAAACAGGGGCGACATTATAGGGGATCACCCTGTACATTACAACAAAATACAGTAAATACCGTTAAGTTACGGTAAATAACGTTAATTATTTAGCACGAGAATCAGTAATTTTCTATATAAATTACGGTAATCAATTTCTGGTAATTTACGGTAAATTACAGTAAATTACCACGGTAATTTATCGGTAATTTACCAGTTCACATCACTGGTGAGTACAATGCTTATTAGATAATTCTAACCTCAGAAAATAGTTAAAACCATGCAGTTAATTTTGTTTGCCACATTGGCCATCTCACCCTAGCATTTCGGAGAGATGGCCACCAAATAATAGAGATAGATGACCCCATATTTACAAAAGACTATTTCTTTACAGTTTGACGTCCTTTCCAGTTTGCTGCAGAAAAATGCCAGCGAAGTATAAAAGAAGGAACTCAAATGGTGGTAATTATAGTAATACTGAAGCAAGTTTAAGGCTGACCATTGAAGCCGTCAGAAACGGTTCTTCTGTAAACGGTGCATCAAAAAGTTATGGCATTCCTAGGAAAACCCTTGAAAGGAAAATAAAAAAATCGTGTGTCCACGACTGGTAAAATTTGACCTGATGGCATGGTGGGGGAGGCAACTGAAAATAAATTAGTGCAACACATTAAAAAGGCTCAAAAATACGGTTTTCCTGTGACGGTACCAGATGTTCGAAAGCTTGCCTAGTCGGTCATAAGTTCAATAAAGAAAACGGAATGGCCGGTTCAGATTGATTTAGGTCCTTTCTGAGAAGACATCCCGACTTGTCTATTCAAAAAGCTGAGGGTATATCTTTAGGGCGAGGTGAGGGCATGAACCGAGTAGATGTGGGAAATTATTTTTAACTTTTGCAAGACAAAATGACCTTTTTAATAAACCTGGGTGCATCTATAATGTCGATGAAACAAGCCTTCAATTAAATAACCGATCTGGTCATGTTTTAGCCGAAAAAGGAGCAAAGGATGTTGTTACAGTGACATCAGGGGAAAAGGATGAGACGATCTTATGCATAGCTTGCTGTAATGCCGAGAGTTTTTTTCTACCGCCAGTTTGCATATATAAAGGGAAGAATTTAAAGACCGAGTGGACTGATCCAATGTCGCCAGGTTCACATATTGTGATGTCTCAAAAATCGGCCTATGCTACTGCAACAATTTTGCTGAATTGGTTTAAAAACAAGTTTTTGCCCCGTAAAAGCGAAGGGAAGACATTATTAATCCTTGACGGCCACGCATCACATTGTTCTGAACTTTTAGAATCCGCTGAAGCAAATAATGTCGTTTTATTGTGCCTACCTCCACATACTACCCACTATTTGCAACCACTCGACAGAGCTTTTTTTTAAGTCCCTTAAGACCTTCTACTATCAATCTTGCCAAGAATTGATGCAGAGTCACCCTGGAAGGAAATTAGGACCACTCCAATTTGATGAACTTTTAACGAAAAGCTGGGGAAAGTCAGCAACCGCTGGAAATGCAATGTCCGGCTTCAGAGTAACTGGGATATTTGCCTGGAACCCTGATTCCGTACCCGATCATGCTTACACAGTTTCTGATCGAATAGTAAGCAGCGAAACCAGAGAAGACCTGGGAACACATGCGAACTCTCAAGTGTGAAGTAACACAAGAAGTAAGGCACCAAATTAATTTGATGAATGATGCAATGCCATCCTGTAGCCATGCTGATAGAGAACCTCGATGTACAGGGTGATACCGTATAATGTCGCCCCCCTTTAACTTTTTTATTTTAAGTGTCCCAAAAAATTTAAAAGTATGGTTATGTAGGTAATGAAAAATACTTTTTTTCTGCGCATAAAAAATGTTGGAAAGATGATCAGTATACAGGGAAAAACAAAAAGTTAATTTTTTTTTCAATGGATCACCCTATATATGAATTTATTTTTCGATTCCTCCTTAAATTCTAAGCATATTTTATTTATGATGTTATACCTCTAGAGTTAGTAGTTTCACAGCTATAAACAGTTGAAAATCGGTACTTTGGCTACTTTTCACCTTGGTAGCAGGAAGGCCATTAAAAATGGAGTAAAATTAATTTCACATTCCTATCTTAACTTTCCAAGAGCTATCTAATGGTACCTACCGAGGTACCAGATACCCATGGTACCGCCTGCCAGTTAGTACCGGCAGATAGCTCTTGAAAAGTTAAGATAGGAATGTGAAATTCATTTTATTCCATCTCTAATGATCGTCTGGCTGCCAAGGTGAAAAGTAGCCAAGGTACCGATTTTCAACTGTTTATAGCTGTGAAACTACTAACTCTAGGTATAACATCATACATAAAATATGCTTAGAATTTTACGAGGAATCGAAAAATAAATTCATATATAGGGTGATCCATTGAAAAAAAAATTAACTTTTTGTTTTTCCCTGTATACTGATCATTTTTCTAATATTTTTTATACGCAGAAAAAAAGTATTTTTCAGTACCTACATAACCATAGTTTTAACTTTTTTGGGACACTTAAAATAAAAAAGTTAAACGGGGGCGACATTATAGGGGATCACCCTGTACAACTCCAGTGGAAAAGACATCAGTTCCAGACCTAACCCCTGGAAAACTTTTAGATCAGTTTAATCCCACTCCCAAGTTAGTCGTTTCTGCAAAAAAAAAACGAGCAAAGGCTGTTGCTACCCTATTAATTTCTCCTGAACACATTGCAATTGTCAAAGAAAGGGCAGCAAAAAAAAAATAACAAGAAGAATACCCCGAAAAAAATGTTCAAAAAAAAAATTCAAAAAAGGAAACGCGCATCTATCAAGTTCTGATGAGGAAGAGAATATGGAAATCCAATATGAAGAGGAAAATGATACCCTTTCCGATGCAGATGAAACGGAACGTGCAGGATGTGGAGAAAGCTACACCAATACTCGAAAAAAAGAAGATTGGTTGCAATGCATATTATGCCGCCAGAAGTGGTTTCATGATAATTGCTCCCCTTATGTAAATACTTATCAAAATTGTGGTGAAACTGCGTTTAAAAAGAAGTAAAATAGATGTTAAGGAATATTTTTTATTCTAAAAAGTTTGTTATTTTCAAGTTTTTCTATTTTATTTTAATTTTTATTTTGTGGCAATCTCTACCTTATTGCATTGGCCAACTAACCCCACCGAGCGGGGATAGATAGCCATATGCAGTTTTTTTAAATAAATCGGTAATAATTAAAAAAAAAATAAAAGTATTTTGACCTTATTTATTTACTTACCTATTCAGATAATAGGTAAGCAATTTTAAAAAAAATATGCTACGAGACATGTCCCTCACCAAAAATTTACAGGCGACTTCTATGCAAAACGGTGGCCATCTCACCCGACTTT
>MU187663.1:41658-71229 GCA_016904865.1 Pissodes strobi | reverse complement strand
AAAACCTGTTTCTAATCATTATTTTTGAATCAAATATATTTGGACCGGAGAAAAAAATGTTGTGTTCCAATAGTCCCGTATAGTTGGGTAACGTACTAGACCCATATAAAGACTTAACGAAAGAAAAGTATACATCTCCGGAACTGTGACATCCTTCCAAACTACACCGTAAACTTTTTGAGTAGCAGTCTCTATGAGGTACCTTCCAGCACCTTCATTCGTCCAATTACATAAAAGCTGAATTATGTTTTTAGACAGAAATGCCTCAAAACAGTTCACAGGGTCATTCATCATCTCTAGTTCGATAGCGGGGTGAAAGCTTTCATAATCACTAGAAAACGGCACTTTTGTGCTGGCAATTTTATCCTAAAATAATATATAGAATAGAAAAGTAAAAAAAAACATAGCTGAAGAATCAACTTACCGAAAATGGATCTGCTACAACAGTAATATTACCTATACTTGTAGCTGATTGATCTTCATCATCTGAAATAATCAATAACCCTGTACTTGTCATACATAATGCAGATTAGAAATTGCTTTGACGTATTTCTAATTTTTCAAAGTGTTTACATTTTTTTTAAATATAAAAATTTACATTTAAATATAAATGTTAATTAAAATATTTGTATAAGGCCCAATGAAATTTTAGCCAATATCTGATTATTAAAATATGTTTCAAAATTTTTGCCTTTAAGATATTTGTAAAAATAACTGAATTTAGAAATAATATAAAAACAAGTGCTTTACCTATATGAAAAAAATTGCTTACTTATTATGAAAAAATACAGAAACAGAAACAATAGTATATTGTGTAACTAGGAGGAAAAGCAAAACATTCCTGGACGACTGTGGTAGTTGCTGGACGAGGCGCAGCCGAGGCCAGCAACACAGGAGTCCAGGAATGTGCTTTTCCTACGAGTTGCACATACTATTTTTTATCCGATCGAAATTAATTAGAATACATACTTATAAAAATAGAGCCAAATATTACTCTAAATAAAAACGGTGTTTTAAATTTAAACTCAACATAATATCAAGTTTTGAATCGAGCGAGCTTGAAGTTTATTACGTAGCAACTGAAACTACAGCCAAATGTTACTTTTGATAGACGTCAGATCTGACAAACAAGGCGTTTGAATAAAACAGAAATGTTATATTCCCGGACAGTTATTTTCTATTCTTGTACAGTTATTGCATGTTGCCAAGCAACGACTACAATATACTGGAATCATGACTTTTACGGTGAGAGAACACATCGGAAAGGTGTCGTTTTTCGTCCGATCGGATAAAAACTTAATTTACATTATGTGTATTTTCCAAAATATTTTTAATTAGGTTATGTTCCCTCTTTTTGCCTTTGTGTTTGTTTTCCCATTTGGAAGATCGTTCAGCTTGTATGCGTCGTCCTGATTTTGGTAAGCCTCTTGCTGTCCTTCTGGCTATCGAATTAGGTTGTACTTTAATTTTTTTACTATTTCTTACCATAGCTTTTTCGGAAATAAGGGCTGTCGCCTGATCTAAATTGGTAATTTTTTCCAAAACATTATTAAATTTAATTATTTTTGAGGTCACTTCCGGAGAATTCGCTTGCTCAAATATATCAGCAATTCGATCAAATTGCTTACGTAACAGCATAACTGATTCCTTATGAATAGCTACATTATTACTCGCGGATGCTGTGACAGTATCATTTCATTCCATGCGTGCGCGCGCACCTGCGCGTCATGGCTTCGTGATGCAACCAGTCGTTTGTATGTGCCCTAGTGGTCTAGGGGTTTGCATGATTAGCCTTCACTTCGGCGACTCGAGTTCAAGCCCCGTCGGTGTTTAAAAATTTTTTTTAAGGTTATATTTCTGAACTGCTTTTTTCTTGTTTTTGGGTATGTCTTGGGTTAGATTGGGTTAGCACCTGGTTAGTTTCCTTTTCTTGAGCCCCCGTAGCGAGCGTTAGCGAGCGGAGGGCCATTCGAAATGTGAAATATGCGAAGGAATGAAATGATACTGTCGGAGTATCGTCGAGTACATTATTGGTCATGTCTACGATAGTGCAATTTTCTGGACTATAATTTGTTTTAATATACAAACTGCGTTGGTGCCTAAAATAATTCAAATATTTATTTTACTTTGCGTGTCCTAAGTAATTTTATTTGGAATTTAAAACAACGAAACCTAAAATATCGGACGCCGACGCTTCGGTATCAATTACGATATTATTTTACCAATGGGTACAAAACACCCACATACCTAATGTTTTTTTTACCAGATATCCGAACTTTTTTTTCTGTTTCTGGGTAATTTTATAAAATTGAAATATTGCTTATGGGGTATTAAATTAAAACAAATTTTATATAGATTACGTTAACGCTTGTTCTTACACATGCCTTGATACTGATTAATGTTTTGAATGATTTTTTGAGAAAAATAAAGTATAAAAAATATATTTACTTAATTTATTTACGAAAACATATATACCTTCAGCTTGAAAAAATTAGTTATTTTCATTATCGGTGGAAGTTGTCTCTCTATATCCTTATAAAACTCAGGAAAGAACAACTTTGTAGAACCTTAAAATAAAAATTCATTAATTAAATTAAAAAAAAAGGAACTTTGACGCGATGGTTTGTTGAGTTATGGATACTCCTAAATTTATACTCACTTCCTAATTCAGGCGTACACATGTTGGAATAAAAGTTTCATGGTGCATCTTCACCTACAGCAATTTTTGCCAATAAAGCTTGGTCGGTTTACAAAATCCTCCACTGGCACCATAGGGGCAGTCGCAACAAGCTGTATCCGTATACACTGTGTACAAGAAATTTTCTGACTCTGAAGCGACGCCGACGTGGGAAGTGTTTTCTTCAATTTTATAAATTTTTTTTATATTTTTGGCACGATTACAAAAGTTTCTATAATCAATTTCTAGTTTAGTTCGCCTCGAATTTGCAAATTCCAACAAACGTCTTTTATAATAATTTTCAAGTATGTGAGAGACAAATTCTACTACTGCACATGCATTAAATGCCTTACATCGCTGCAGTACTATATCTTAATTATTAGTATTATTTCCGCGTGTTATTTCTTCTTTTCTGTACGCAAGACACCATTCAATTTTACGTTTCCATAAATTATTTGTATATTCAATCACGCATTTATTATTAATGACTTTTTCGGTAGAAAAAAATCTTGAAGCATTTTCTTCTGCCTCTTCAGGTGTCGTGGAAAATGTATATCTAAATAACTTCATAACAATTTTTCGATAATTTATATATGTTCTCTCTGCCATAGCTACATCTCGAAACCGCTTGGCAGATGTCAAATATACAAAGCAAAAGATGAGCCGAAGGAAAAACAGCTTTCAGTGCATTGCACTCGGTAGGACTATCGTCGGTCATTATCTATTATTTTTGGTTAAAACATTTTTTTGTTAGACTTAAAGCCTTGATTTACCGCTAAAAATGCTAAGGTGTAATTAGCTTCCATTTGCTCTGTATGCAACACACAAGCAAGAGGCATAGCACCAATTTTGTTGGCAGTAAAAATAAATGTTACGCATGTGGATGTTTGGTCACATGACCCACTTGAATCTATAAAAACCATTTCATTGTCAAAATTATTTAAAAATATTATTTTCATTATTGAAGTTATAACAACAATAATTATCAATGGATTTGAACGAAGTAATAGTTGCACCTCTAACTCCTCATAATATTTTTGTTTTGCTGTGATAATTTCTGACATGCTTTCGCTATCGCGCCCTCCATATTCTGAATATCTCCATTTATCACAAATATGCTTAATTTGTCTTTCAGTTGGACTTATCGCCGCATTGTCCTAGCATTGACAGAAATCTAAAATTAGCATTATTATACGACGAGCCGTTCTCTTCCATAATTTTCATTTCATGAAAAATTTTGGCTGATGCAGGCGTCATTCCAGAATTAAAATATGAATTAAATATTTCTCTTGTTTCTGGTGATAAACGGAGATAATTAAATGCATCTGCAACATTAACTTGTGAAAGGTGAAAAATTATGTCATTTGCAAATTTCAGAATAAGTATAGAAAAAAATAAGCATTTAATTTTAAAAAATGCTGCTGTAGAAAAAGTTCTGTGTGTTTTTCGAGCGCAAAGTAAGATTGCCGTTTTCAAAAGATTACTGCGCTCCGCTGCGCGTCATGCAGTAACATTCTTTCTCAAGCGGCAACCCGTTATTTTGCGTTCTAATTACACAAATAACTATTTTTATTACATTTTTGCCTTCTTTTAAAAGACTGTCCTTTCTAATAGTAAAACGGCAATTTTTTTTTAATTTGAAGTCAATTGTTGCCTTACATCTTTTACTTCGTTCCCTACACCTTAACTTTTTCTCTCCTGTACCTTGTTGATTTCAGAATGCTGACAGGAAAATATTTTTCTAAATTCGCACCGACAAGCATTTGGAAAGCACCTCTTTGTAATCCAGTTAGTGTTCTTCAGTGATAAAAAATTGGAGATCCACTAGTCGCTCTTATTTTCGGCAGATTCGCCTTCAGTCAGTTTACTTTACACACTGCACCATAACCTCAAACGATTGTTCACTACCATTTGGCACAACATTGGACTTTAGAATTTGCATATCGATGCATAGTTTCGATAAAATATTGTAAATAAAATTGTCAGTTTGATTCGTCATTTCACAAAATAATATAAAAACTATAAACACGAAAAAAACGGACAAAATTTAGGTCAACGCGGCGACTTCTAAACCGCGGTACTTTTCAAGGATTTCTAACAACTATGTCGTAGTTGTGTTGATTTCGCGGCGGTTGGTTAGCAGTTAGTGCGATAAATACTAGTGTGCGTCAATAACAATAGCGTCGTGCTGAATCGTGCGGGGGTTTGTCTACGGTATAGCAAACATGCATATGACAAACGCCAGTGTGCTTCAACACACGTGAGTGGGAAAATGTGATGTGCTGTACTGGATAATGGCTTTACGCTGCCTGGTCCATTCTTGCAGCAATTCATCACCCTACCGGACTGTCTTGGGAAGTTACACCTTACCCACATTTCACAACACTATTGAACGTAACAGGTAATTCCAATTACTTACTTTAAAAGACATTCCAAAATTTTAATCACAAAACGAGATGTGTATGGTATTGAACAATTTAATAAAGATTTTAAACTAGAATATCAAATAAATGGTCACCTTCACTATACAAAAAATAAGAAAGTAATTCATGTCAATTTGGTATTAATTAGTGATAATTCACTATTGTTACATTTCCGAATTATTGAGATTAATTTCAAAACAGTTATCTAAACATAACCGTAAAAACCTATTTGTAATGGTTGTTTACATTATTTTGGCACTAAAGAAAACATAATTAGACACAACAACTTTGATTGTGATTTTGTAAGAATTAATTTACCATGAACATAAATAAAAGCTGACAAATTTGGAAAAAATGCTCCAGGAATTATTCCTAAATTTATTAACATTCAAAAACAGATGGAAATTCCTTTCGTCGTATATGCAAATTTCGAATGTATCCTTAAACCCATATTAAATAATGATGATAGTTCCATCATGGAATTAGACGTGGAACTAAATAATTCTTCATCTGACACTATTAAAAAATTCGAACACATTCCATATTCATTTGCTTATTATATTAAATGTTCTTTTGATGATAATATTTCCAAATTTGAGCTATATAGAGGACCTAACAGTGCCCACGTGTTTATAATTTTTTTAGAGATATTGGTAATTTATACAGGAAACATCTTAAAGTTTATAAAACAATGAATACGTTATATGATTTAGATAAAATACATTTTAACTACACTAATGAGTGTCATATTTGTAACAAACATATTGACAATGATAAAGTTGCTGATCATTGACATCACTGAAAAATATAGAGGTCCTGGACATTCCATTTGTAATTTAAATTACAAAAAACCACATTTTATTCCTATAATATTTCATAATTTGAGGAACTATGATACTAGCCCAAAATAAAGCCAAGTATATTTCATTTGAAAAACTTATTGATGATTGTTCCTATTCCGATAAAAAACTATGTGAAATGAAAAATAAAATTTGTCATTTTAGAGTTATAGATTCATTCCAATTTTTACCATACTCTTTATCAAATTTATCTGAAACACTTGATCTTCAGTGTAAAGAAGTATCAAAATATTTTAATGACAAAGGAAAATTCAGATATATTCGTCAAAAAGGAGATTTTCCATATAAATATATTGATGACTATTCAAAACTTAATGAGGTAAATTTGCCAGATAAGGAAAAGTTTTATAATGATCTAACAGATGAACATATTTCCGAAAAAGATTATGATAGAGCCAAAGTTGTATTTAATTTGTTTCAGTGTAAACCGATTGGTGAGTATTCTGACATTTGTTTAAAATCCGACGTGTTACTCCTCGCAGATGTTTTTGATAATTTTTGAAAAACATGTCAAAGCAGTTATAAATTAGATCCTGCCCATTATTATACTTTTCCTGGTTTGAATTTTGATACATGTTTACGTTACACTGGGGTTGAATTAGAACTGCTAACCGATCCTGATATGTTGCAAGTTCTTAAAAATAATGTACGTGAAAGAGTTAGTACTTGTTTCACTAGAAAATCTATACCAAATAATATATTTCTTTCAAAAATTATGATCCGTCAGAACCAAGCAAATATGTTATGTATCTTGATGCAACCAATTTTTATAGTTATGCAATGTCGCAATATCTTCCAACAAGAAAAAAAATTTAGACTTATTGAATATTTCTGACACTGCAGAAACCGGATATGTATTTGAAGTTGATTTAAAATATCTGTCCTGAAAATTACAAACCTCCTAATTCAAAATGGTCAAAGTTAATCCCAAATTTAAATAATAAGCAAAAATAAATTCTTCATTATTCTATATTGAAACAATGCATTCAAAATGGAATAGAGATAGTTAAAATATATAGTGTTGAAGTTTAATCAATCACCATGGCTAAAAATATATATTGATTTAAACACCAAATTACGTAATGAATCTAAAAACAAATTTGAAAAAATCATATAAATTAGGGAATAATAGTGTTTATGGAAAAACAATGGACAGAAGGACTGATATCAGGTTAATTACGGAATGGGCAAAAAACAATAGAATATGGGGCAGAAAACCTTATTGCAAAACCTTACTTTAAAAATTTAACTATAATTTCAGATAATTTAGTTGCGGTTCAAATGCAAAAGTTTTAGTTAATAAACCTATTTATGTGGTATTTTCTATATTGGATAATTTTCTATATTGGATATATCAAAAACTCTAATGTATGCTTTTTTTATAATTTCCTTAAACCCACATATGGTGAAAGAGTTTAACTCTTGTATACTTATACTGACTCCTTCATTTTGAAAATTGAAACTGACAATTTTTATGATGATATAAAAAGTAACATAAATAGCTTTGATACCTTAAATTTTCACATCGACAATAGTCATAACATGCCAATTACTAAGTGTGGTTTGCTTAAAAGGGCAAAAGGTATTAAGAAAAGTAGTATTAAAAATCAGTTTAAATATATTCATTACAAAGATTTAGTTAAACATAATTCAAAAACGTTTTGCACCATGTATACATTTTGATCGCGAATTATATGGCCATTTACGCTGAATTACTGTTGTTATGACTCACATTATTATTCATATTAAAGTATTAGTCATTTGCAAGCTCAGCAAATCTGGAAGATTATATATACGTAGCATGTCTAATGTAGGTTATTCATTAAGAAAGCTTTGTACTGAACACTTGTAACTGGAAATAAAACTTTTTAAAAACAAACGTTTTCGGAAAGTAAATAAAATTGACGCAGTCGGTAGGATCCTTTCGGAGTGCGTTTATTGAATCGGAATCTCAGAGTACAGTGCGATACCCTGTACGAGATTTATTAAAGTGATCAACCAGTGCACCTTTTGTTTCAACAATTAAGAAAGAATCAAGAACAACATCGAGAACTCAGTCAAGCATCTTGTGACTCCTGACGCATCGCTTTATGGTACGCCACAACGATCAGTCAGTCGGACAAATTTGCCTATGCTAGTGTCCACTACAGGCAACGAGTGACCCGAGCAGTGCATCTCCTCAGCTATCTCATTATCTGATACAGAAAGAAAACTGGAAACAAGACAAGGTTGTAAGTCATCTTGAATTCTTATAGTTGCACAACCTGTTAGTTAGAAATGAAATTAAGTTATTAGGAGATATTACTTATCCAAAGAGGAATTTTAAAGAAGAAAGTTGTCCTTCTAAACTTTCTACAAGTAACCAATCTAATTTAAGTATTGAAAAACTATATTCTGATATTTCTGAAAATCACCCATTATTAACCTCTAATTTAGATTTAGATTTAAACATTGATAAATTATTTTTTGAAAATCTTTTTGATAATTCTGAAGATCAATCTATTAGAATAAGTAACCATATAATTGATTTACATTTAAGTAGTTATAATATTTCGATAAAAATGGCTGACGCTTTGAGATCTACCGTTACTCTATTGAAAAATTTCGATGGAACGCCATCACATTTAGATTCTTTTATTAATCAAATAAACACCTTTCATACTATATATTTCTCTAATGATGTATCGCAACAAGAATATGTTTTATTAGCTATAAAATCAAAAATTGTAGGACCAGCTGAAGACTTTTTACTTACTCGCTCAGATTTATTAACCTGGGAAGAAATTAAAATAGCTTTACAACAAAAATTCAGTGATCCAATTACCAGAGCTAATTTACAACAACAATTAATATTCTTAACGAAAAAGAATGAATCTATTCCAGATTATATCCAAAAACTCAAAGCCTTAATTACGAAAATAAATACTAAAATATGTAATGAAGTTCACAATATCGAAGCTAGAGCTATATTAATCTCACAAAATGAGTTAACCGCTACTCAAAATCTCTTAGCTAATATTTCCAGTGAATTAAGAACACTATTAATAGTACAAAACCCGCAAAACTTAGACAATGCAATTGATATAATTACTAATTACGAAATATTAACAAGTCAAAGTTATTTTAAAAATAACTATTTACATAACCAAACCAAACAAAATTCTAGAACACCGAATCATTCACCAATTAATTGTCAAAGGTTACCAACTCATCAATCCTTTATGAACTTCTCTAGAATACCAAACATGACACCTCCCGGGCGATTCCCATATAATGGCCCAAAGAATCGTCCAAATAATGTCCCACATAATGATCCAAATAATGTGCAATATCAAACACAAAATACAAAAACCACCATTTAATCCTAACCAAAGGAATATGCCACCATTTACCCCTAATCAAAGGAATAGGCAACAATATCCATAAGCAATGTCTGGCGTAAGCACGATTCAGAGGAATCTATCCCAGATGAAACCCCAACAAAGACCATTTCAAAACCAATTCCAAACTTCAGGAAAACCTCATTATTCATTTCAGGAATTAACCCATCTAGAAAAAGATTGCTACCATCCTCAATTCAAGTCTATTGAGGAAGACGAAAATGAATGTAGTAACTATTACTATACAGATCCAGAACATCTTGAGGAACCGGAACTTTCTGAGAAAACATTAGTTGAACAATTGGAAAATTTTCAATTGCAAGCCTCGGACGAGAAAAACCTTGCCTAAGCTTAAATAGCTTCCAAATAAACCAACTACCCTATATCGAAGTCCCTAATTATAATATTAGACTACTTATCGATACTGGTTCTCATGCATCTCTCCTTAGACCTTCATTAGCTGAAACCTTTTTCCCTGAACTTATTAAGCCATATATAAGCACCCTTCAAACTTGTGCCGGATCGAAAAAAGCCACAAGTAAGGCAAACATTCCCTTATTTTTGTGCTACGGTATAACGGAACCAATAGAATTTATTCTCTACCCATTCCACGAATACCTTGATGGAATTTTAGGAATTAACGACCTTTGCAAACTAAAATTAAATATTGACTTAAAAAATCAAAATCTTAGAAATCAGTATATGGAAATTCCTTTCCAATACAGACACAATTTTGAGCAATATAAAATCGAAATACCCACTAGAACTATACACAAAACTACCCTTAAGACAAACTTACCGAATGATATTACATGGATGGTACCCTATTATCGAGATGAAGAAATCGAAATACAACCGACCCTTATAAGTATTAACAATGGATCTTATACAATCGATATTTTCAACCTCTCTAATAAAACTGTCGTAATTAACTGTAATATAAATGATAGCCTATTAATCGAACCAATTGAAGTAAATAATTACGAAATATTTAATTTAATTCAATAAATATTAATGTAGTAAAACAAAACCAGACTACTGAAGATATAGATTTCATAAGTTTAATTAGACATGAGCATTTAAATTCAGAAGAGAGAAATAAACTATTTAAATTTCTAAAGAAATTTGATAAAATCCTGTATAAACCTGGAGACATATTAACATTCTCAAATCAAGTTAAACATGTTATTAATACCACCGATGAAATTCCAGTACATCCAAAAGTTACAGATACCCCTATGTACACAAGAACGAAGTAAACAACCAAATAGAGCAGATGTTACGTGAGAAAATCATTCAAACCTCTAGCTCTCCGTGGAGTTCACCTATATGGATCGTTCCTAAGAAGATGGACGCATCAGGACAAAAGAAATGGAAACTGGTAATCGACTACAGGGAATTGAACGAAAAAACAACGGATGATCGATATCCATTACCAAATATTTCGGACATATTAGATAAACTGGGAAAATGCCAATATTTCACCACGCTTGACCTGGCAAGTGGTTTTCACCAGATTGAAATGGATCCGAAAAGTATTCCAAAGACAGCATTTAACGTAGAGAACGAACATTATGAGTATACACGTATGCCGTTTGGATTAAAAAATGCTCCTTCCACGTTTCAACGTGCAAAGGACAATGTCTTACGCGGATTACAAGGAAAAATCTGCTTGGTATACATGGATGATATTACAATCTACTCTACTATCCTTCAAGAATATATGGATTCTCTAAGACTAGTATTTGAACGACTTATTTCTTTCAATATGAAAATTCATTTGGATAAGTCGGAATTTTTGCAAAAAACTGTTGAATTCCTTTGACACGTAATCACACCCGATGGGATAAAACCAAATCCAAGAAAGATTGAAGCTGTAAAGAATTTTAAAATCCCAAGTAGAACGAAAGAAATAAAATCATTTCTTGGACTCGCTGGATACTATCGGAAATTTATAAAGAATCTTGCTAAGATTACGAAACCTTTAACTCATTGCTTAAAGAAAAATGTTAAGATAACTCATGATAAACCATTTATTGATGCTTTTAACCTATGTAAGCATATTTTGACTAATGATCCAATACTTCAATACCCGGATTTTACTAAACCATTTATATTAACCACAGACGCTTCAGACTACGCAATTGGCGCTGTTTTATCGTAAGGAGTCATTGGACCCGACCTACCTATTGCATATGGTAGTAGAACCCTTAATCCTGCAGAGAATAACTATTCAACTATTGAAAAGGAACTCCTAGCCATTGTCTGGGCTACAAAGTACTTCCGACCATATCTGCTTGGACGAAAGTTTACAATTGTAACTGACCACCAACCACTTCAGTGGCTATTATTCTCGATTAAAGAACCAAATTCAAAACTTGTAAGATGGAGACTAAAATTACAAGAATATGAGTATACAATCCATTACAAAAAAGGGATACAAAACTCCAATGCAGACGCCCTCTCCAGACCACCAAGAGAAACAAACCCAATAAAAGAAATAAAATCACCACCTACACACATGTCTGCTATATGCGAAAAAGACAAAGAAAATGAACAAGATGATCAACAATTATGGCCTGAAAAAATCAAGCACTTTTTCGATTCGCAGGAAAACCTTTTTGAAAAACCAAGAAAAGTATATCCAGAAAAGGTGCCGGACGTTAAGAAAAAGTCTGCAAAAATAAATATTATTTCGGACATTCAGATTAAAGCTCCGAATAAAACAAATTTTACCAAACCATTGACATATGATCCAAATCTAACATCAGTCAAAAAGACACCTCAACCATCAACTAGCAAACAGAAAGAAAAGTCAGAAACTGATACTGCCAGCTCAATGGAAGAAAAACGGGGATGTCATGCCGAAGAAGAGGATAATGTAAAAGAAAACAACTCATATACTGATACAATACATACATCAAGGGAAGACCCAATTCTTGGCGCCCCATATATAAATAAGTCTGTAAATACATTTAAGAACCAGGCAATATTTAAACTGTAAATACATTTAAGAACCAGGCAATATTTAAATGGACCGCGAAAAATATATCTTACGTGACAACGATGAAATTATTCAATACTAAAAAGAGATTTTTAATTTTCATCAATCAAAACCCTTCAACAGAAGAAGTTCGACGACTTCTTAGAGATCATTTACCTCCCGATCTGTACTGTTTTCATTTCCCAAACAAAGAATTGGAACCAATGATAATAAGAACATTTAAGCATAATTCTTACAAATTTGTCATCCCAAACTTACTGCTTGATGACGTCAAAAGTGAGAACGAACAAAAAGAAATTATCGAAAGATATCACCAAACAAAAACATCACATAGAGGAATGACCGAAAATATGAAAAATATTAAGCAGCATTATTATTGGCCAAGTTTGGAAAGAGATGTGATAAATTTTGGGAATACTTGTGAGACTTGTCAAAAATCAAATTACGATAGAGACATCCTTATAAAGTAATTTTTAAACCCACACCAACGGGCACTAAGCCATTTGAACACATTTATATGGGTGTATATTCTATGTCAGCTCAAAAGTATTTGACGATTATAGATAATTTCTCGAAATTCGCTACTGCCTACTCTATAAATGAATCAGTCATTTGAGAAAGCCCATAAGTCACAAATTTGACATATTTGAATAATGGCGGAATCCTATTTCTAACATAAGTCATACCACTCCTTATATTAAATTTCCGAGCGTCAAAATTTGGTTTACTTGAGAAACCCCATAAGTCGCTGACTAATGGTGTTTCTCTAATATATGCTGAGAGTCTGCGTACGAGCACCGAATATAAACAAGTTATGTTCGGTGGTACGAGCTAGTAAAAATCAGCTGTTGGTTTTAAATTGCTTTTAGTTATTTAAATCTCAGATCACATCTACATAACTTTGTTTTAAATAATAACTACAAGCTAAACATGAGTTCCAATTCAGACGGATATGCGTAATAATGACAATCTCAACGGAAAGGAAAGAAAAAGATTCAAAATAGATCTCAGTATTAAATCAGAGGTTATCAAAAAAGCAAGAGGGTCTGGCGCTGCTTATACAAACTGGAAGGGAAAACAAATTAATAAAATGGCCTACTGTTGATAAAGATGATAATGACATTGAGTTTTTAGATTAAATTCAACTACTTAAAAATATGAAAAGTGTGCAAAATAAACATATTTTGTTAATTTATGTAGTTTTGTTGTCTAAATAAGTTAAAATTTTAACCCTAAAATCCGTATATTTGAGAAACCCCATAAGTCATGATTTTCAAAAAAATATTTAAGACAAAATTAAAAACTTATCACAATTTTTTAGTTGCTGTCACGTAGCAAACAAACCTTGCAATTCTAGGAAAAAAAATCAATGTTTTATCTCACACAGACAGGATTTAAGAAAGTTTTTTTCAGTTTCCCAACATTATAGTTTTTTGACTTATGGTGTTTCTCAAATGACCGATTCAAATGAGACATCTATAGAAATATGTCAGAGTTTAATTAAATTCTTTTCTCATCATGGTACGCCTTGTAAAATTACTACTGAAACTACTACGCGCGAACGTTTAAAAGTAATTTAATCCAAGATCTCGGTAAAACATATCAAATAGAGTTACACTTTACGACACCGTATAACCCTAATTCAAACTCCCCTATAGAAAGATTTCATTCCACACTTGAAGAAAGCCTAATTACGCTTAGAGATAATCACCGATCTAAGACAATTCAAGAATTAGTTGATATTGCTATATTAAACCATAATAATAGTATACATTCTTCGCACGATTATACCCCTTTTCAAATAATCAAAGGAAACATAAATTATCAACTAAATTTTGAGAAAAACTTAAATCAAATACAAACTGAACAGTTTCCGCTAATTCATGTATATAATGAATTAGCGGAAACGTTTAAAGAACTAAACGAAAATATTAATACAAAACTGAATGCAAAAAAGGCAAATGTTCTAGCTAAACTAAATGAAAAACGTAAAAATGACCCAGAGATACCCAAAGCTAGTAACTAGTGGATAAATACACCCCGGAAACTAACAAAAAACATACAGCCTAAATATAAATCAGCTGTATTTAAAAATGAGAGACACCCCAAGGATATTAAAAGACGATTGTGATTTCAGGAAAAATGAAGATCATCCCGATACTCCTTTCACTGATTGTTAACGCCCAATACAAGATAGAAGAAATAACCAACCCACTAGTACCTATCTACTAAGGAACTGGATATAATAATATAGGAAATAACTATCATCACGTTTATTACCATGTAAACCAACTACACCCTTAGACCGCCTTTTTATTACATGAACACACGATCTTATTAATCAAGTAAAGTCAATTAAGTCATTCGTAAATCATTAAACAACCCCAGCGAAAGGAACTAAAAGAGGATTATTCAACTTCATAGGGAAAGGCCATAAATATCTCTATGGAACCCTTGACGCTGATGATGGAGAACGATATGAGAACTATATCAAAACACTCTAAGAAAATCAGGAAACTCTCCATCAGGATATTTCTGATACACAAACAATTGTTAAACTATTAACTACGGATATTGACTCACAGCTGACTAATGTCACAGCAAATCAACAAGAAATCCAACACCGTATAAATTACCAATCCACATATACGACAACGTACTTTATTGCATTACCCGACAACCTAGCAAACGTACAAACCGCTATTAACTTTGCGGAAATAAACATAATGCGTCATATTATTTTTAAATACCAAGAATTTCAATTAATAATTAATAAACTACATCAAGAAACAAAAATACCTTTCGATAATATAATTAAATATTATGAGGTAGCCCACGCAGATGTAACAATAAAAAATAACTTAATAATATTTTATGTAGCTATTCCATTAATAACCGGAAAAACCATATATAATATTTTGTCTGTACCCAATTCCAATCAATGATCAAATAATAACCCTAAATAACCCTTATCTACTAGAATCACCCAACGATTCTTATAACCTAAAGGAAGATTGTCACAAAATCGAAGAGATATTCTTATGCCCAAAAGAATTACTCAATCAGAATGAACCTTGTATAGTTCAAAAGATTAATTTGACAAATCATTGTCCAATGATACCTATTAAATACGAAAAAACATCTATTACCCAATTTGATGATAATTCCATCATAATAATACCAAAAAATCAAGAAAATGTCTATTTTCAATGCCCTAACCAGAATACAGTCGAGATTGTAAAACAAGTGTCCTTAATCCTGCCCGCACAATGCGCAGTTAAGATAAAGAGCAATCATTACGATTCTCAAAAACCTGATACGGTCAACTTAAGATTAAAATTGCCTACAATAAATATAGATGAAAACTAAGTTCAAATTATTGAACCCTTACAACTAAAAGAAATAAATTTATATAAAATACAAGAAGACGTGGAAAGTGCAAAGAAACTAATGTTGCACCCCTTGAAAAAATTCGATATTGTAAACACTAGTATATCAGTAACTATAGTACTATGTTTAATTATACTTGTATTAATAATTATAGCTATAATATATTACCGATGTAAGAAATCACAGCAAAATGTAAAAATGGACATAAAATTGAAACCCTTCGAAAATAAACCCCAATTTTCTCAGACTAAAGGAGGGAGGAATTATATGACCATTTACGCTGAATTACTGTTGTTATGACTCATATTATTATTTATATTAATGTATTAGTCATTTGCAAGCTCAGCAAATCTGGATGATTATATATATACGTAGCATGCCTAATGTAGGCTAGTCATTAAGAAAGCTTTGTACTGAACACTTGTAACTCAAAATAAAACTTTTTAAAAACAAACGTTTTCGGAAAGTAAATAAAATTGCGTTTACATAATATGTTTATCAAATTGGTAAATAAATTAGCATTAACTTCTGCAGACGACATAAGATACAAAATTCCGAAGAGCTTGGATACACTTTCATGGGGTCATCATGATATCCCTTTTTATCAATGGTCAGATGAGCATAAAGAATTGTAAAACAATTTTCCCTCTCTACTAAACGGATTATGCAAGGTTGATTGATTATATTTAAGAGAGGAAGTTATATTATTATATTATTGAAAGTTAAGTTAACTATCAATGTATGTGTTTAGAAAGCTGTGATAAAGAAATTGATAATATTTCATGTAGAAGTTATGAAAAATGACTCTCAACATTTACTAAATTGATGGGAAAATTAAGGCCCGAAGATTTGGCTCGTGCAGGATATTATTATTCGTTAGTTGCTGATATTTGCAAATGTTTTTACTGTGGTCCTGAAATTTTTGAGTGGACCTTTGATGATTGTCCTATTGAATAACATCGTAGACATCACAATAGGGGCGACTGATCTGAATGTTTGTGGCTTTGTAAGATGAAGAAATGTGAAGAACAAGATGTAATTAGAACTAAATACCATACAAACATTTTCTGCTTTTCGTTTATAATTTTGACTTTTGCGAATGTTAT
Organism: Pissodes strobi; assembly: GCA_016904865.1. Lineage (NCBI taxonomy): Eukaryota > Metazoa > Arthropoda > Insecta > Coleoptera > Curculionidae > Pissodes > Pissodes strobi. The sequence continues at coordinate 54,389 of MU187663.1, read as the reverse complement.
CATTGTCTCCAAGATATTGTAAATGTCATTCTCTCCAAAACATTGTAATAATTATATTAATTCTTTTTTTTTTGCTATTTATAATTACTGTAAATATCATCATTCAGCCCATGATACTGTAATAGTATTGTCCCTTCTTGTTAGTTAGAATATACGATTAAAAATTTAATATGTTTTAATCATGTCTCTAACCCTATATATTTTGTTAATTACATTACAAGAAATACTTTATATGTGCATATTCCATCTAGAGTAACACATAGTTTAGTCTATTTCAAAAATACATCAGATTATGAATTACCGCAATCAAGTCATCATATGAGAATTGAAAAAAATATATTAATACCAGTCAAGCATTTTCCTTTATAAAATGCTGCAGATGAACATTAATAGCAATTTCTTAAAAATTTTGTATTATTATGTAAACAATACCATTTATGACACAAATTGGACCATCAAGCGTAAAAATGATGAGTGTTCCGCAATGATACATAGAGAAAACTATAAAATTAAGAAATCTTTCATGTTTAAACTGTACTCTTTTCAACGAGCAAGAAAATTCCAATTGTTGTATATCTTATATTTTTAATATAGTGTTAACAGTAGGTTTATTTTGTATTATAAATTTCAAACAGAATAAAAAGAATATAATTAAAAGTGTTTTTAATGTGGTGCTGAAATTTTTGAGTGGACCATTGATGATTGCCCTATTGAAAACTTCGTAGACATTACAATGGGTGCGACTGCGCTGAATGTTTGTGGCTTTGTAAGATGATGAAATGTGAAGAACAAGATGTAATTATGACTAAATACAATACAAACTTTTTCTTTTTTTCGTTTATAATTTTGACTTTTGCGAATGTTATCATTATCTCCAAGATATTGTAAATGTTGTCATTCTCTCCAAAACATTGTAATTATATTAATTCTTTTTTTTTGCTATTTATAATTTAAATTACTGTAAATATCATCATTCAGCCCATGATACCGTAATAGTATTATCCCTTCCTGTTAGAATATACGATTAAAAGTTTAAAGTATTTTAATCATGTCTCTAACCCTATATATTTTCTTATATTACATTACAAGAAATACTTTATATGTGCATATTCCATCACATAGTTTAGTCTGTTTTAACAATACATGAAATTATGAATTACCGCAATCATGTCATCATATGAGAATTGAAAAAAATATATTAATAGCAGCCAAGCTTTTTCCTTTATAAAATGCAGCAGATGAATATTAATAGCGATTTCTTCAAAACTCAAACTAAACAATACCATTTACGACACAAATTGGATCATCAAGCGTAAAAATGATGAGTGTTCCGAAATGATACATAGAGAAAACTATACAATTAACAAATCTTTCATGTTTAAACTGTACTGTTTTCAACGAGCAAGAAAATTACAATTGTTATATATCTTATATTTTTAATATAGTGATAATAGTAGGTTTATTTTCTCTCATACCACTTTTAGGAATTATGTATTATACATTTCAACTAGTATATAAGTAATATAATTAAAATTAATAATTTCTAATAATTTTCTGATAAAAGAGTGGGGATAATATTGTATCGACTGGTGGGGATCAGGGACTAAGTCGAAACAGTTCAGTTTGGTAGATCGAACTAAATATTCAACATGTATACTAATTTCAGTAAAGTAAATGAATATAACACCAATACGTAAAGTAAATGAGTATAACACCAATAAGAAAGACGATTCAAGTATAAAAATTAGTGAAAAACTTCTAAATTCTAAAATGTATTATTTAAATAATTGATCATCTAAGTTCATAGCTGTTGGAATAAGTTTAAGTGATTTTGCACCAAGAATTCTTATTGCAGGTGGAAACGGATTTTATGTGAGTTTGAATGAAGAGGAATGGAAAAATCTGTTGAAATACACGGGAGTAATAGTTAATTAATTTTATTGCTCTAGTTCTGATACACAGTCGTTGATGTGTGGCGCCATTACTTTAAGCTTTCATAAATTCAATGAGTGTCTCATCTTAAAAGTTCAAAAATTGGATGTAAATTATGTGTATCTTTTATGTAGTTATGTTGACACATTATGGTCACTCATTGAGATTGTTGATTACAGAATTCAAATAGTTAAAAAACAAGATTTTGAGAAGTATTTCAAATTGTTTCAAACTAGCCTTTGCACACAATCAAGAAACATGATATCCAACGTATATGAAGTGCCAAATCCAAATCAATATATCAATAGTGAAAATGTATTATATTTTTGAACTATTTCATCTAAAATATCTAGCCATTCATAATTCCACGTAAGCTGAATTTTCTCCACATTAAATTTTTTATAGCTCTATTCACTCTTTCCAGCTTGCTTTCATATTAGAATAAGTATAAAGGAAGCTATAAATGACGAACGACTTATTTTTTTTATGGTATCACAAACCAATAAATAGCAAACATACATCAATGAGCATATGAGCTGAGTAGCAAACGATTAACTGAATAGTTTTATTGCTAAGTATAAATTAACATCTAATACTATTATGTACAGCATAAATAAACTCTAACATATATGCCCTTTACTTTAAATTTTATAGTGAAGTCTGTCAACTAGATGGTTGGCTGTTACCATTTTTTGTTATAGTCTATTTCGTATCGTTAACACACACTATATAGTCAATAGTATTAATGTATAATTACTTTCGGCTATTGGGGCTTAACAACCAATATTGAGTTAGGTACTATTACTCTTCGGCAAAAGTATCACTCCCCTCGGTTTAAAAAAATGACTTGGAACAGGACAGTGGACTTTACAGGATGGGTTTCTGCATATCAGAAACATTGAGGATCGGCAAAAGCTTTCTTGCTCGGATGGTTGAGCTTCAGGTTCCTAAAGGATCTCTGAAGTCGAGACTCTGCCTATAGGGCTGTAGAAATCGCAATGGATATCGAAGAAAATGTAGGTATTATTCTTTTTTACGAATTTTTTCTCGTGACAGTTCTGCCTCAAAAAACATCAATCATACCACCCGTCGTTTTTTTTATATTGTCAAATAGACAAACACGCGTACACCAGTTTTTTTACCTAGTAATAGTACCTTTACACCTTACAAAATCTACCTACAACATAATATACTTATTACCCTATAGTTTTTTGGTATATACAACCAAAGAATATTCTAATATAATATTCTTTGATACAACATGATAAAGAAAGGACTTTTAGTTATAACAATAACCAATGTCTATTTGTCAAAGACTTAATGATAAAACTTTAACAATGTCTATTGGTCAGAAATGTAAGCTAACTAAAATAAATAAACTAACCATAGTAGGGCAAATACAAAACAAAACAACTCACTGTCTTATAATCATAGTTTTTCTTAAGAGTTTTATGTTGAGTTTTATTTAAGGTGAACTAGCACTTGAATATTTCACTAAAGTTTTTAACTATTTAACAGACTCTACTTAAACACTTGTCTTTCTCAGAACTCTGACACACTTATCATCGATTTGACTTTTACTACTTTACTACTGCGGTTGTGAAGTTCCTAGACTTTTGGAATATATATTTATTTGATATTACAATGATTAATAACTACACAACTAGCTTAGGCATGACAATTTGACTATGATCTACTCTGCTGTTATGCCGGGCAGTGTTACCTCACTGCCAGTGGCCAGCAGATAGTGGCACCCTTAGGGGGTCGATAACAAACCTACTTAATTACTAGGCGTGTGGTACTGTTTAGGTTGTGCTGCACTTTTCGTGGGTTACCCCTTCAAAGTCCTAAGATTTGCTTTGATTGGCATAAAGCCTGCTGTTTAAGTGTACATGCTTCATGATTTATGCATAGAAAGGAGGGTGAATGTAGGGAAAATTTATGGAAAAACCCTACTTAAAACTGTTCTGACGGAACAGGGCGTCATAATGCTAAAATTACTATTTACAATATTTACAACAGGTAATTAAGACATAATACAAAAGAAGCTATGTACAAGAGAGTTGGGACTTAACTGTGTTAAGTCTATTCAAGTATAGTAATGATCTTAGGTCGCTTAGAACGAGTCTCACGGTATCGGCTACGGAGACACGGATGCTTCAGTGGCTAGGAATCGTATGTGTTGTGATCGTCAAGAGTGCGTATTTATACGCCGGCCAGCTTCCTTAATAAGCCCCGCCCACGCTTCCGAACGCCATGGATTGGCCAGGCAGGAGACAGAGCGCGCAAGTTACCTTATGGGTATTGCGTTTCTGTGCTCCTGATACTGTTGAAAAAGTTAGATGTTAAAATGAGCTTAAAGAGATAGTTTTCGAGTACTTTCGAAAGTAGCCTTTCGAACTATGATTCCCAAAGGTTCCTGTCTTATGGAGGCATGAGCTGTTTATAATATAATGAGATTTCACGGTATATTGTTCCATGGGAGACTGGATTTTCGGGATCATAGCGTTCATTTGCTATATTGGCAGTGAGCGGGGAACCCGCGATCTGCCTTTCAAAAAACCTACATGCGAGGGCGTCGATGTACTCTTCGATGTATTCCATCTTCGCCCACGCATGTAGGTCTTCTACTCTGATGCGGTCCCGTAGGGTTAAAGAAAATGCAGCTCTGAGATAGTTGTTTTGCATAACCTGTAATTTCTTTTTATGAGTCCTGGCTACGGAACACCAGACTGGTGAGCCGTAGAGGAGAGCTGGCCGGATGATGGGCGGTATAGGATTAGTTTATTACCAGGACTAAGGAATGACCTGGCTGTCACAAGTGATGTTAGTTCCCTTTTTACCATTGCATTTTTTGATGATATTGCCTGTATATGCCGGCTAAAATTAAGTTTGTTGTCTAGGGTGATGCCTAGATACTTCACCTTCGGTTGTGGGAGTATAGGAGTGTTTCCTAACATGAGAGGGGTGACGTTAATGTCTTTTCTCTTTCGAGTGATGATAATTAGCTCGGTTTTAGAGCGGTTGAGCGTTATCTTCCACCTCTCATAGTATGGAACAAGAATATCCATGTGTTCCCGGAGATTTTCCTTAGCAAGCTCTGCTTGAGGATTAAGGGAATAAATTGCTGTATCGTCAGCAAATAAGGCTTTGTGGGTATTTGGACATGACGGGATATCTGCTATATAAAGATTGAACAATAGCGGCGATAATACAGTTCCTTGAGGCACCCCCGCGAGTAGGTTCCTACTGGCTGAGAGTTTATTGCCTATTTTAGTCGTGAAGGCTCGCCCGGCAAGGTATGACGCGATGAGTGCTGTCAAGTACAGGGGCATGTTGTGGATTGCCTGTCGAAAGCCTTCTCGATGTCAAGTAGTAAGAGAGCGGTTGACTGTTTGTTCCTGAAACCTTTGTAGACGTCGGTCGCTATTTTCGCGGCCAGCATGACGGTGCCATGCTGTCCGCGAAAGCCGAATTGCTCCTGTGGGAGGATCTTAAGCTTCTCTACTTCGTTGTTTACTCTCGGCAAGATTAGCCTTTCAGCCACCTTCCCGAGGGTATTCAGAAGCGAGATAGGCCTATAAGATGCAGGTAATGCCGGGTCTTTCCCCGGTTTCGGGAAGTGTATTATGCACGCTATTTTCCAGGATGCAGGGAAATGTTGTAGCCGAATAACCGCATTAACTATGTGCATGTACTGGATGATGGTTTTTTGCGGTAGATTTTTCAGGACTGAATTCGGAATACCATCCGGGCCGGTAGCTTTATTTCTCGGAAGACGGCTAAGAGCTTTGCGGATTTCCGCTGGAGTGATTCTCAGTCCATCAAGTACTGCCGGGGGAATAGGGTATTTACATTGCCGGAATGTGTTTACAGTACGCGTAAAGAGCTCCTGTTCTGGCAGGGTGTCAGGCGCCGCGCTATAGACGCTGCCCAGGTAATCCGCGAAAGCATCAGCTTTTCCGGCGTCGTCGCCGAATTCTAGGCCTAGATGCCTTATCACAGGCATTTGTGCTGTGCCTCCGCGGACTCGCCTGGCCAGCTTCCATAGGGAACCGTCGTCCCTGCTGATTGTATTGATATAAGCCAACCACATTTGGTTTCTATGCTCACGTATGATCACCCTAATTTCCTCCGACAGCGCATTGATGCGAGCGGATCCCATTTGTGTCCGGTTTCTTTGCCATCTCCGTCGAAAGCGATTTCTAAAGGTTATAAGATTCAGGATGTGTTCAGGGAGGGATTCGGTGCTAGGGTGCACGGCAACCCTAGTGCACAGAGCATCACGGATGCGCAGGATATTTGACGTGAGAGTTTCCACCTCGTTTTCTAGCTCCTGGACTGTTGTCAGCTGCTCGGGGATCACAGTCAACTCATTAAGCTGTGCCCTGAACACCCTCCAATCAATATTCCTATACGAAATGACGGTGTCATTAGATAAGGGGACCCTACAGTATAGGCTAATCTTGATTGGAAGGTGATCAGAGTTGAGGTCGTTAATCTCTAGCAGCTGAGAAGTCCTGATAATTCCCCGAGTGATGGCAATGTCCAGGAACGAGGCTGCACGGGGATAAGTGGGATTAGGTGTTCTATGATAGGACATTTCCAGGTTATTATTGATTATTCCCTTGAACAATCTACCCCTGCTGTTAGTTACGCCGCCCCATTCGGCGTGCGTGGCATTCAAGTCCCCTATCAGCAGGGATACTCGGTTTGGCGGAAGAAGTGCCAAGAGATCGGCTTCTGAAAGGCGGAGACCCGGGGGTGCATAACCGCCACATACACGTAGGCCGCTCTCCAGTTCAATACTGATATGTTCAATCGCGGAGCGAATGTTAAATACTCGTCGGTAGCGAAGTGACCTGTGTACGAGGCAGGCCACGCCTCCCCCGCGTCGATCGGGCCTATCAGATCTTTCGATTCTATGGTCCCTTACTTTCAGAGTGAAGTCCGGTGACAGATTCGTTTCTACGAGAAAAACAACCTGAAAATTGGATGCATGCAAAAAGTTACGAAACTCGCCCAGTTTGTACCTAATGCCATTACAGTTCCAAGAAGCGATTTGTAGCATTTAAACATTAAACTTCGCGTATTCAAATGTAAAAAAGCGCAAAGACGCTTGGATTATTTCGGCTTTGTCGCCCCTACAAGCTTCAAGCATATTAGAATAGCAATCCAATGCCTAGTAAAGTTCATTTAAATTTACAAGATTATTGATTTTTGCAACAACGCTATTTAAGTTTGACATAGTGTCGGCTATATTCAAGTTATTCAAATTATTAGTACTAGCACGCACAGTACCACTAACCTTTTGTTGTTGTTGTACAGTGTTTGAATTAATGTTGATGGGTGGTTGATTGGCCCTCCGCTGTGGTTCTCGTCGGCCTCGAATTGGGGGGAAGGTTGGCCATTGCTTAGGCCTTGGCCCGCTTGGCCGTCTGCTATTTGCGGATTTGTGTCTCTCCAGGCAGGTTTGGCTGGAGGTGGCGCCGGACGAAATGTTTGCTTAGGCTTCGATGCGGTTTGTATGACATTGAGCTTATACTCGTATACCGGGCAGGACTCGTCAATTGACCTATGGGGCCCGCTACAGTTGACGCATTTCTGGAAGTCTGCACTACAGTCGGTGATATCATGCGCCCCCGCGCATTTGCTGCATGCGATTCTTCGGCTGCAAAAAGATGTCGCGTGCCCAAATTGCTGGCACCTTTTGCATTGTAAGACTGGCTTACTTGATCGGCGAATTTCCCAGCTTACTCGGACACAACTTAAGGTTTTTATCTCTTGATTTAATCGCTTGACATTGTATTTGGTGTCGAGGACAACTAAATACATAGGGATGCGCGTTTTGCGCATCTCGAAAACGTTCTTTGGGGTAACGTTGTACTCATCAGTGAGAGCTTCCGTGATCTCTCGGGGGGAAATGCCGCCGTCGAGTCCACGCAGGACGAAAGCCCTAGTCTTCTCCTGAGACTCGGCGTAGGAGTGGTACTCGGTTCTCTCATTGTCAAGGGCGCGCTTTAATGTATGCAAATCATTTGCAGTACTACAGTAAACTATCACCGAGTTCTTTGTATATTTTAACTGGTAGTTCTTGATATGCATACTTTTGAGATCATCCTTTAGCTGGTGATGATCCGCGGGTCTACCCTTGATCACTACGGGTGGTGGCGGTGTGACCTTCGGTTTTATGGGCACGTTTTTCTTATTTGGCGCCGCTTTACGGTTAATACCGGTCGAGTTGGAGGTAGAGGCAACGCTAACTGTATCCTCGTCCTCGGTGTTGATGTCCTGTAAAGGCTGATACTGGTTAGCTGTGGCTAGGGGTGGTTGTCCCATGTCTAACGTGACCGTTCGGAAGTTTTTCCGGAACGGGATTTGCTTAAATGGGGTCCTAAAAGGCTCTTTGTCATTTCCGGATATCAGGGTCACAGAATCGGGTGGCGGCGGCGGCCTCATAATCTGGGAATCGCCGTCGCAGCTGGCAATAGTGCCAATCGCTGTTGCTACGGGCGTTGAGTCAGATAAAACGATGGTTTTTTGCGCCATGGACTTATCGGCTGCAGTGACCTTCGCCTTTTTTGCTTCGGCACCTTGAATGTTCGTAGGGCTAGCTTTTTTCTTACCGGTATCGATTTTGGCAGTGGCTTGCCGTTTATTTCTGATAGGATGGGTGTCCCGAAAATGTTGCCGTATCTTTGAAATGAGCTTACATGCCTCGTTCTGATTCAAATCGTTGATATATTGAAGTTTTTCAAAGTCTAGTCGGCACTGGACGCAGACTTCTGCGTAACTACTGCAACGATTTTTAATTTTCTTTATATTTGAATCAAATAGATTCTTGTCAGATATTGACTCGATAGAGATGTTGGACATCGTGTCCTCATCCTCCGTGTGGTCACCCATTATGGGTTCAGTAGCCGGGGTTCCGTCCCCGGAGACTAAAAGAGTATAAAACTTGTAATGGCCTTTACTGATTACTATAAAAGTAAAAAGCAGTCCTATAAGCAAAGGAAATGATCTAGCGATCGTGAATAAAAAAACCGCAGCGCTCTTTCACTAGGAACGCCAACTAGTCCTGTCCTAAACGCGGTCAAACAGGAGCCCCTCATCAGCCGTGTGGCTAACCGGTACTAGGTTTGGGTCAGGAATAGAGGATTAGAATCTGAAGGCAGCTATGTAGCTAACCTAGGAGCGGATAAAACCCGAAGGCAGCTATGTAGCTTACCTGGGAGCTGGTTTAAGATGAGACAAAAGCCTGCCAAACTGAAGGATCGGTAGCGGATTTATATTAAAAAAGTGATGACCATTGCTCGCTTAAGGTTTATAATCGCTCCCGTTGATTGCTCGCGTTGTTTATAGTTTGCCTTTACTGTTTATATAACAATTTTATTAAGTAGCTTATTCATTTTAATAGATTACACGTTCCCCCGCCCTCAAAAACGTTGGTCCCCAACGTTAACACGACCTCTATCGCTCAAAAAGAAGAAAGATCTCAATTCGAGATAAACTAGTCGCATAATACTATATAATATTATAGCTTATACAATATAAAATGCCATCAGTGGTCTTGTTACTTTCTGGATCCAGGCTGATTCTTAGTAACTTCCTCTAGCCTTCACTGCAGTTTATATGTCTTAGCAATGACATACCACTAAACTGTTTGAGGGTATCACAAGTGAGAGCCTGCTGGAGAGACTAGTATGGACATCGAGTGGTGCAACAAAAAAGAAACATATTTTAATAAATTGTCTTAGAAATCTTATAACTCTAATTCTAGATTTAAAGAACGGGTAGTATGTAGAATTCCACAACAGTTATCTATATTATTCACCAAGTATTTTACATATTAATCTTGAAGTGTCTATTCTTTACCGTTGACTGTCTAATAGGTGCCTATTAGACAATCAACGCTTGTTTCGAATAATTGCTATAGATTCAGCTAACAGGGAATTCGTCCATCCCCTGCGAGTTGATCTTTGCTTACTTATTATTCTTATTATAAATAATTTTCATTCTAATTCTAGAGTTACTAGGGAGATAGTTTACAGAACTTATTTCTAGAAATATATACACTAGTTATTCCAAATAAGTCTATCCTGTTCAATATTAACCAACTCTACTTCTTTTAATTCTTATTTGCATATCTATTACATAGAAAATTGTCGAACTTATTTATGTATACAGATGGTCCTGTCTTCCAATATGTAACTACATTACCAATATTGCAGGTAATTCTATAATTATATAAAAAAAAATGTTGATTAATTATATCCTATTAAACCATTTTGTACATCTAACAGTTTATCACTTAAATACGGCCCTGTCTATGCAAATCATACTTAATATTTTTAATGTTAATAGCATTTTATCTGACTCAGTTTTACCTGTTGACTTAAAAAAAATTGCTGACTTTTACAGTCTCTTAGTCGACTTATTTAAGCTCGCTGACCTACTTCAACATGCTGACTTTGTTTATAGAAATAATTAAATATCTTTGCATTCTTTGCAACTCTCCATATCACATGGCTTTAAGGATTATATATTTCTGCCTTTACTTTTATAATTTAATCATGATATTCAAATTACATTTCCGATTATTATAAGCGTTTTAAGATCCTTTACAGGCATAGCCGACTATATCAAAATCGGCCTCTCCTATTGGTCGATCCGCATGGCCCTCCGCTCGCTTCGCTCGCTACGGGAGCTCAAGAAAAGGAAACTAACCAGGTGCTAACCCAATCTAGCCCAAGACATACCCAAAATCAAGAAAAAATCTATTTAAAAACATTATCTTTAAAAATAATAATAAAAAAAGCAACGAGGTTCGAACCCGTGCCTTCCAGGTGGGACCCAACTATCTAAACCTCTACACCATGAGAGCTCTTGCGTCAAATTGATTGCATCACGAAGACATATTGTAATACGAGATGGATCGACCAATAGAAGAGGCCGATTTTGATATAGTCGGCTACGCCTGTAAAGGATCTTTAAACGCTTATTATAAAACGTTTTACTTAATAAAAGAAAACTATACGTTACTCTTTAGCTGTTTGGCTTAGTGGACGATAGATGGCGACGCGGCTGTCAGCTGGCTGATTGGTTATTGGTCTGGCTTTCCCTCTGGTTGACTGTCTATCCGGTAGGTGTTGTCCTAGGCATATATTTAATACTCCTATATCGTGTGTCGAGCCAAAAGTTGTCCGAAATCAAAACGAGATAGAATGATCGATGTGTACTTTGAGCGTTGAACGCATGTCAAGGATTCCAACCAATAAGCGGTGTCCCTTCGATTATCGATCGCCTCCACGTGTGCGTGGACGTATAGAGCGCCGGGTTGTCAGCTCGTTTCTCGTTTGCCGTTTATAGTAGTCCAACTATTATTCCGCGCTAGCTCATGCGCAAATTAACCAAAGTACACATCAAGCAAGTGCAACAAGTGCATCCTCGGCGAACTGCAGTTCCATAGTAAACAAGCTTGACACACGATATGGGAGTATTAAATATATGGTCCTAGGTGGATTTTTCTCAACTGTTGGACTGGTTATTGACAGATGACACTCCTGGCGGATTGCTTCTGTGTGTTCCATAGTAGTTTGCGTTGTTTCGAGGATTGATTGTTTACTCAGAGGCATTATAAGATCCTTTACACAAACAGTGCACTATATAAAAATCGGCCTTTCCTATTGGTAAATCCGCATGGCCCTCCGCTCGCTTCGCTCGCTACGGGGGCTCAAGAAAAGGAAACTAACCAGGTGCTAACCCAAACTAACCCAAGACATACCCAAAATTATGAAAAAAAACCGTATAGAAACATAATCTTAAAAAAATAATAAAAAATAGTAACGGGGTTCGAACCTAGGCCGTCCAGGTGAGACCCAGCTGTATAAACCTCTACACCACGAGAGTTCTTGACAGAAATCGATTGGATCACGCAGATATATCGTAATACGAGATGGATCGACCAATAGGAGAGGTCGATTTTTACATAGTGCACCATTTGTGCAAAGGATCTTTAAACGCTACTCAGAGCCTGGCATATGGTGCTCGTGTCATGGTGCTTCCTGTCATTTTCGGCTTTGCGTAGCTACGCCGTAGCCGTCTGATGTGTCGTGGTGGGTTTCTTCACCTTGAAAAGCGTGGCAAAATGGCGGCGACTTATGTTTCGTGTATGGTCATTAAATGAGCTAGAATAAATTATAAATATCATGAATATTGAGTACGTGGCGATAATTATATAATTATACTGTGAAATGTGCCATTACATTTAATGATAAAATGTTAACAATGTCTATTGGTCAGAAATGTAACTACTATGGAAAGACACACATGTCAGGTTTAAAATTGAGTCAAAAATTAGGTAACAATTATGACAAACAATACAAAACATAACTACATATAATTAAAATTCTTGGCAGCAGCCGCATAGCCACTTCACACATATCGGACATCGAATTTAAGTGATTTTAATACGAGATTAATAGTTGTCACTAAAAAAAATCCTTTTTATCGTTCATATTTTGTGACATGTGTGTCTTTCCACAAATGTTCGTCGTATTGTGATAATTAGCGGTAAGAAAACCTAACCTTTCTATTTCACACTTTTTATATAAATGTTTTTCACCTGACAATCAAAGAATATTGCTTCCACTATGTTTGCCAACAATTGTTTCCTTTGGTTCTAGTTTTGAAAAAGGCTAGGATATTCCGGCCGAAACGTGAATAAACACATGAAATAAATTCATGTTGTTTTAATCTTACTCTATAAGAAGGACCAAACCCCAAGAAAATTTTATTAA
>MU187663.1:16808-31658 GCA_016904865.1 Pissodes strobi | reverse complement strand
ATTCTTTTCCGCTTTTCACTTGAATTAAAACACTTCCTATACCTATGCGACTAGCGTCGGTATACAGTCGAGTCTCTAAATTATTGTCAAAAATTTGCAAAACTGGTTTAGTTATTAAAGTTGATTTCAAATATTCGAATGCATCTTGTTGCCGTTTTTCCCATTCGTATTTGTGTGGATACATTTTCGAAAATACCTTGTTAAACCTAAAAACTGGCGAACATTGTGTACCTTGAGGTGTAGGGAATCGTTCAACGGCACTTATTTTACTATCTGTAGGTCGTAGGGACGAATTTGAAATCTCATAACCTAAAAATTCAATTTTTCGTTGTAGAAAGTAACATTTGTCTAATTTAAAAGTCAACCCGTAATTTTGAAAAAGCTGTAAAACTGCTCCCAATATGCTCAATACTTCTTCAATCGTTTTCCCGGAAATAAAATATCGTCTAGATAAACTAAAACTTTCTTAAATCTCAAATTCCCTAATATTTTGTTTATGATTTTCTGAAAAACCGATGGCGTATTCCATAGGCCAAAAGGTACTTTAAGGAATTCGTAAAGACCATCTTGCGTAATAAATGCCGTTTTATGTATGGAGTCTTCCGCTACTTTGATCTGATAATATCCTGACGCAAGATCTAGACTGCAAAAATATTTATATCCGGATAATCGATCGATCTGACCCTCTATTAAAGGTAGAGGATTTTTATTCTGAACCGTATATTTATTTAAACTTTTATAATCTACACATAATCTGGGTTCTCCATTTTTCTTAGTAACGAATAAAACTGGACTAGCGTAAGCAGAGTCTGATTCTCTAATAATTTCGTGTTTTAAAAGCTCTTCTATGATAGTACGTATTATTTCTCGTTTTTTTCGGGATATCTTCTTGGCCTATGAGTTATAGGGACATTTTTTGTCAAATCTATGCGCATTTCTTCAGTACAAGTGCCTACATCAAAACTATCTATTGCAAAAGAGTTTTTGAATTGATTTAATAACTTTAAAAGCGAGAACTCCGCCACTAGGTCATTAACACCAATTTTAACGTTTGTTTTATCTAAAACTAAACGATAGTACTAGTACTAAGTTGAAGTTTCGAGCCAGATTTGAAGTAGGTAATATCATTGAGTTCTGTGAAGTTTTGACCTATTAGGATATCAACGTTTAAGATTTCTTTATTTATTATGTAAAATTGTATTCGTTTTTCGATGGAGTCAATGTTTACGTTGCCTTCGATATAATGAGAAACGCTTAGAGTTGTGTCTGAAAGAGTTTTGATATAAATAGTTGCTTTAAGCGGTTTTCGTTTAAAATCAAAAGATGAAATAATAGATTGATTAATCAATGAACATTCACTACCAAAGTCGATAAAACATTTTACGAGTCTGTTTTTGAGATAGATATTTTTTATATACTTTTGCATGTTAAAGTTTGTTAAAGGCAAATTTTGGGTGTCATAATGAACCATGATAGGTGACGAGCGCCTTGCAAGGTTGTCTCCGATTTGGACATTGACGTTTAATGTGGTTTAGTGTGGTTTGCAATGAAAACAGCTCATCAAAGCCTGTGTAGAAGCTTGTCTTGTCTTTTGCATACTTACATTTCGTTCTGCGGCAACTTTGGAATTAGCCTCGGAATTAGCTATTTCTGGCATATCCAATTTTTCATCAAAAGTCTTTAAATATCGTGCTAATTTGGCAGGATTAGTGATTTCGGAAGTTTCTACTGAAAATTTAATTTGCTGATCTTTAATTCCCCCCATTATTAAATTAACTTTATCTGCATCGGTTATAAGCAATTTCATTTTGTTAATTAAGGCCAATTTTTCAAAACAATATTCGTACAGGCTTTGATTAAGTTTTGGAACACACTTCAGCATTTTTGTCATATCTGCATGTAAATTTCTTTTAGATATAAACTGATTTCGCAATAGGTCTTTCCATTCGGCCCAGGATGATGCCAGGTAAATATACGCGTCGTTAAACCTCGATACCGGCTGAAACGCGCAATTTACTGAGGGCCAAATCGCAAGTAACTCGGTCATTCCAACTGTTAATAAAAACATATTCATCTACAGCATTTAACCATTCCACAATGTCATCGTTAACAGGGTTAAATTCATTGATTATATTACTATTAACTACCCCAGAATTATTTGATATATCCGCAATTATTCCCTCAATACCGAGTCAGGCTTTACTTAGCCTGACTCGATGAAAAAATAGACTCACTACCCTCCTGCTGGGAGTACTGCTTACTTGTAGACGCAATTGCTTAGGAAGGGGTGTAACGCCTTTCCTGGTAAACTGACCTACGTTGTCGGCTTACATATCCATTACTGGAACCACCACTTCGCGAACAGCTGCGAGCACTATGGGTTACCGAACGATCCCTCCGCCTGTCACTGATTGACCGATGATGATGCATGATTATTATTATTATTATTATTAATATTTTAAGAGCGTCTTTTCTTAGTGGAAATAACTGTGAACGAACAAGCACGGAGTTTCAAATCCCACTTCTGATGTTATCTTTAAAAATTAACAGTAAAATTACTAACTTTAAGACAAGAAATGTATTTAAAAAAATCTAAAATACAAGCTATCCCTAATATCTTAAGACAAAGGTTCAAGAGGAGCGACTGCATGGTCGTTCTCGTCCCGGTTCCCAGTCACCCTTGCCGTAACTCGATGGCCACTGAATAAACAGTCTTATTACTTATGCGTTCTTCACTCAAAGTTGGCTTAACTAGCCGAGGTGTCGATAACACTATGGAACAATAACAGGAAATCCACTTCCGTTCAATATATGCATACCTCAAATGAAAAATCTATTTTCCTTTAAACTTTTTCTGCTTCATTATTAAGCTCAAAATTACTGTAATTTTATTGAAAATACATGTTTAGTGTTAATGAAAAGATCTTCCTTGGCAAAAATTATAACTTTCAACTAAGAAATGAATTTCTATTCAAAGAAGACAAAATAATTTTTATTAGATTTAATATTTTAATTTCAACGAAACTGGTACAATAGTTTTTTCGTTTTCTTTTCCTAGAAAGCGCCTAAAATTTTTGGTTGTTCATATTTTTAAAAAGCAGATAAGTTTTCCTCTCAATGAAAGATACGAAAAAAGTCTCTGTTTTATACCCAAAAAAAATAATTTGATATTACCTAATTCAATTATAATTATTTCATCATTTTCAAAGTGGACAAAGTGAACACTATATTCACAAATTTATTGAAGAATATTCAAACAGTTATTCATCACGATTTTACCCAGAAACATTAGCATTTTTTATTACTTTCTTTTTAAATAGTAAATATTTTCTGTGCTCTATGGTAGTAGTCGAGCTGTCGTACTGCGCATATGCCCGTGAAAACACTCAAGGTCGTAGTCGGTAAATCATTCAGCGTGTCTGTTTTATTTAAATTTGGTGCTGCAGAATTATATGCTGTACTGTGATCCACCTGTGTAAAGCGTGTTCGAATCCAATAACTAAAAACAGACCGGGTATATTATGCTCGAAACATGCAGCGGTTCTTATCATGTAAACTCACAATGTTTCGATGTGGCCAAAGCCGAATTAGGTACGATCATCAGTCTGCCTGGTGAAAGGTGGGCCTGTCGCGGCTGCCGTTCTCCATCTACCACGATCGCACGTTCGGGTTGTCGGCAATCTGCTACCGATGATGTACTGAGCGGTGACGAGTACGGGGATCGGTGTCTTGGACTTGGTGAAATCCATGAAAACGGAAATGCAGATGCTAGGAGATTCCGTTGATTTTTGTTCAGCAAAGATCACCGATTTCGAACAAAAGCTAGCCAAACTAAATGAGTATTATAAAGCGACCGATACCCTCAAGGCCGAAAATGTAAAACTTAAGTCAGATATAGCCGACCTAAATAAGAAAGTCTCTATGTCGGAGCACTATGGTAGGGTCAATAATGTTGAAATTCATGATGTTCCCGAAAAACCAAACGAAAATTTCAACCAAATAAGTAACCACGTTAATTTTGCCTGTGACGTCAATAAAATTGACTACGCAGTCATAGTGCAAACGAAAAATGAAAATATTGTTGCAAGGTTTATCTTAAAACTTCATAGAGACAAATTTCTAGAAGCAGCGAAGAACGCTAGAAGACAAACTAGTAATGGAAAAGGCTTTAAACTGAACGGCATTTCTGAGAGTTTCTACATAAACGAACACCTGGCACCCCAGACAAAAATTTTGTATATGCAAGTTCGTGCTGAAGCTAAAAAGCCAAATATTAAATTTGTCTGGGTTCAAATCGGCAACATTCTCGTTAGAAAATCGGAGAATGCCAGAATAATCCAGATCTCAAATATGGACGATCTTAATAAAGCTATGCGAATCGTACATATTATGTCAACATTTTATCTATATACTTTTTTTTTGTCCCAATGGCTTTCAACATTATTTATCAGAATGTCAGGGGTTTACGTTCAAAACTCAGTGACTTTAAGCGTAGTGTCTATAATAACAACCCAGATATAGTTTGTGTTACTGAATCATGGTTAAATCAAACTGTTTACGACCATGAAGTTCTGAACCTTACTCAATACTCAATATTCCGTCGGGATCGTGCTTCATAGCAATAAAAAATAAATATTGTGCATCCCTTGTGCAGGATAATCTTAGTGATGCGAAGGATGACTGGATCTCTTTTAGAGTAAGAAATGTACAGGTATTAATCTGTTGTGTTTACCTACCTCCAAACGATATGGTTGCTTATAGAAGTGTTTCCTCAAAATTAGTTAATATTGTGAACTCCTTAAAAGACCAGGCTTTATTAATATGTGGAGATTTTAATATGTCCTCGATTGCATGGATAAATCATGAAAACACTAAGTATTTAGTCCCTCCTATTGTAGAACCAAAATATTCTGATCTTATGGATAATTTATCAATGTTAAACTTAAAGCAATTTAACAACGTCACTAACTGTAGATCTAAACTACTAGATTTAATATTTTGTAATAAATATTTAGTGCCTCACATCTGTAGGTGTTCTCACCGTCTGGTAACCGACGATGATCATAATCCCTCCATTGAATTTACTTTTGATATACCTTTGCAAATGAAGCTACAACGCACTTAGGCCCGGTTCTCGTATAACTTTGGGAAAGCAGATTACAACCTGATTAATACAAATATTGTATCTGTTTCTTGGGCAATATTATTGAATAGCAATTCTATCAACGAAAATATTTCAACGTTCTATAACAAAATAAACCACATTATTGATAATATGGTTACTAAGTATCATAAAACGAAATGGTTTTCGGTATATTGTTCTGTTGCTACAGGACGGCTCAAGGCAAAATCCATAAAACATGAAAAAAATTAAAGCCCAGAATGATTATGACCAATTTAGATTATTACGCGTCCGTTGCAAGAATCTCTAAATATGGATTTTGCTAATTTTGTTCGTTCTATTGAGGGTGAGCTGCCTACAGACTCAAAGAAGTTTTGAAATTTTGTGTCGACAAAAAAACATTCAGGATGTGTCTATCCATCGGAAATGATGATGATAACCGTATAGCTACCAATGGTAACGAGATAGTTTAGCTATTTTCACAATTTTTTTGTAATTCTTTCGAACCTGATCAACAGGTTTTTGATCAGGACAATTTGCCCGAATGTATGAGCATTAATACTTTGCACCGTATACAAGTAACTGAAGTGGTGCTGGGTGCTTTGAGAGATCTTGACTCCAGAAAGGGATCGGGGCCAGATAATATTCCGGCAGTCTTTTTAAAAAAATGTGCATCATCCTTGTATAAGCCTCTAACACTACGTTTCAATCAATCTCTGAGACTTGGAGAGTTTCTGAATGTCTGGGAGGAGGCCGCGGTTGTTCCAATCTTTAAGAGTGGTACCAAAAGCGATATTGGTAATTATTTCCTATATGTAAAATCTCGGCCCTTCTCAAAATATTTCAAAAGCTCACCTTAAAATATATTTTTTTCCTGGTCAAAAATATTATTTTTCCGGAACAACACGGTTTTTTTCCCGGTTGATCACTAGAATCGAATCTGATCGCTTATAGTAAGCTTTCGCATAACAGCTTCGATAACCAGATTCAGGTGGACGCTGTGTATACCGGCTTTAGTAAAGCTTTTGACAAAATTAGTCATAATATGCTTCTTCGGAGTATTACGGGGCCAATTTATTATCTATTTTTTTAAATTTATTATATTACTTTTTAAATTTTCCAATTTGTTATAAAATTGTTCAGTTGTTAGAATTTTTAATCTAATTTTTTTATAACCCCTTAATATTTCTCAACTAAATTCAGTACTTCTCAGGCCGTTATCCTGTTAAAGTTTATAATATTACTATGGGTGGCTGCAACTAGTGTTTTCTATCTCAACAATCCAGGATTTTATTGGGCTCTCCGACTAGCAGTACCGGATGCGGTAGAGTGGTGTGGGTAAAATAAGAATAAAAAAAAACTAAGCGCCACCTGTGTGTGGCCGGGCCCCAAAGCAAAATCCTGAATACGATGAAAAGAGACAAAAGAACAGGAAAAGTAAAGGCTCAGAAATAAATAAAACACCAATATATGCAGTAGTTCTAGTTAACGGCTTTAATTAATTAATAAGCGTTTTCAGATTTACTTTTTGTTAAAACTGTGTCCACCAAAACACACTTATATTTCTAGCGAGTATAGGGTAAATCAATGAGAGTTGGCGCATTAGGTGAGATGGCGCAGTGGTTATGTTAAAATTAATATTCGATATATAATAAATCTGACAAGACGACACCGTAATCACCGCATTTTTAGGTACGCCATTATATTTCCGAATATGTCCGTTCGGTTAAGATGTTTTAGTAGTAATTTTCAAGTTGGGAGAAAATATTTTTACGGTCTAGAGTGAAACAGCGTAAAGGTAGGTTTAACCATATTTCCAACACGTATTTGATTTGCTTATAACAACTAGTAATGTTTTACGTATTTATAACCTCAATTCATCGCGATATTGCAAACCAGTATCTTAGAATTTAATGCGTCATCTCTCCCTATACAATTAGGTTAGTTCGTTCGTTCGTTTGGGTTGTGGGCTTCGCTGTTATGCATTCACCCAGACACTGGTTTTTATTCTTCTTCCGGACCGCCTAATAAAAGGCTCCTGACACACGTCATAGTCCACACTCTATGAAATCACTAATTATTTACTTAGATTTGACTGTTACATAAAACTTAACTTTAATAATAGTAGAGTTAGTAGACATACAGCACAACACAGGTTTAGACTCTTCTCGCTCCCGGGCAACGGAGGAGCATTACACACCCCGAAATGTTGCCTCGGATGTAGAACCCTAGGAATAAAAGAAGGAATTTAGAAGTTTGCCAATAAAAACTAGAAATTAAACATGGGGATTATTATAGCTTAATACCGTTGTGAGATAGAAATCTCATAATGGCGTTGATAACAGAACTGTTTAAGTTAGACAAAATAGACTGGACAGACTTAGGACTGTCCATTCCCAACTCCCGTAGCTCCTGATACAAGTCCGTATCCAAAATGGGACAACTAAAAAGAACATGCTCCAAATCAGCAACTCCCGTATTACAATCACAATTTGGGTCATTAATGAGGCCTATTCTATATAAATGAGCTGGATAAAGACCGTGTCCAGTCCTCATCCTTATAATAGTAGTAATATGTCTCCTATCAACATATGCGAGTCCTTTAAACCAAGGTGAAAAGGGGAAGTCACTCTGTATTGATGCATACCATCCGCCCTTACTTTGTGTGGAGACCTTCCAGTCTCGTCTCCATTTGTCCTGAGCTTTTCTTTTAATACAGGGTATTAGATCGAATTTATCTAGTCTGACGTCCATAGGAACTCTCAAATTTCTGCCTATATTCGCTAACTGATCTGCTACTTCGTTTCCGTGAATGCCCGAATGTCCGGGAATCCATGAGAGCTTTATGTCGAATATGGTAGCGTTTGAGTCTAAGATCATCTGCTTGGTAGAAAAAGAAATGTGGTCTAATTTAGTTGATATGCCTGATCTATTAATTTTCTGTATTGCACTGCTAGAATCTGTGAATATAACAGCCTTCCTAATGTCCTGTTCAACACAAAAGATCAGAGCTTTATTAATTGCAATAATCTCAGCTGAGCAAATTTGGATTTCATTAGGTAACCTTTGAGAAAATTTTATATTATGGGCTGGGCAATAGACCCCATATCCAACAGTGTTGGAATTAATGTCCTTAGATGCATCAGTAAAGATCCATGTGTAAGTGGCTGCATTGACATTTGCCTTTTCCAAAAATAGGACATTGCTGTGAGTATTCTCTTTGGACATATTCAATTTCAAAATGGGAACCGATTTTAACTGGGTAAGGAAGTTATACCTGAAACATGGTAGAGATTCCTGGACTTTAATAATATTCAAATACTCTTGGAGTTCCCCATATGCTCGGACCAAATAAGGGGTTTCCTTTCTTCGCCAATATCTGTTGTCTACATTATCAATGCCTGCCATCAGTTTTTGGAGAAGGTCCAAGATTGGGTTATTGCTAATTGAGAGGTTTTTCAATATAAATTTTTGAGACAAGTATATTCTTCTCATTTCAAGAGACATTTCACTACACTCGGCAAGTAACGCATTTGTGGGGGTTGATTTCATGCATCCCGTGATAACTCTTAGTGCCTCATATTGAACTCGGTCGAGATTAAGTAATACTGCTTTAGATGTTGGCATGAAAAGTTCAGACGAGTATTCCATGTGAGATCTCACAATACCATTATATATGTGCAATAAAGTTAGAGGGTCGGCCCCCCACCATACTCGGCTAACTACTCTCATGACATTAATGCCTTTCTTTGCTTTGACTTTTGCAGCAGAAATTTGCTTATTCCACTTCAGGTTCTCACTCATCGTCACACCAAGGTATTTAGCTTCCTTCACCCAAGGAATGATTGTATTTTCATAAATAATTGGATCCAAATTGGTTGTCGTGCGTCCAGGGCGAAAAAGAATGGCTTTGGATTTCTGCGTAGATAGGGACAGATTATGGGTCAAGAACCACTGTTGTAGCTCTATCATGGAAGAGTTTACTTGTCCTATAAGATGATGTATGTTCCTACCTGTAGTCAATAGCACCAAGTCATCCGCGTATTGGAGCATCGTAATTACTTTTGGCAGAATATTGTGTAGCTCTATTGTATATATATTAAAAAGAAGGGGACTTAAAGGTGAACCCTGGGTTAGGCCCATGGATGATTGACAAGGTCCATGAATTTTACGATATTTGTCCCGAACATATATGTTCTTGAGAGCATACATATTGAAGATTAAATTTGAAGCATGTACAGAAATTCCCAAAGCTCTGATACAGAACATGTACATTAACATTATCATATGCAGCAGTTATGTCCAAAAAAAACAGCCAGCGTAAATTCCCCCTTTGAGAAACCACAATTAATTTTAGTTGTGATAAATGCTAAACAGTCCAGGCATCCCTTTCCAAGTCTAAATCCATACTGTGTTTTAGGCCACCGGCCTCCATTCTCTACCTCCCACTCTATGCGATGCTTCAGCATGACTTTAATTATCTTTGCAGGGCATGAACTAAGTGCTATAGGTCTATAGTTATTAGCAACATTTTTATCCTTATCAGCCTTCAGAATAGGGTGTATCAAAACGGATTTCCAATCCTCCGGAATTATTCCGCTCTCTAAACACTCATTATAGATTTTAAGCAACAACCTTTTTCCTTTATCTGGCAAATTTTTAATCATAGAATACGAGATTTCATCTAGACCTGTGGCAGAATCCTTTCTACTATTTATAGCATTTGCCAGCTCCACCAAACTGAAATTATGAGCAGGTTCTAGAGGGTACTCTAAACTGAAATTAGGATCCAGTTGACAGGAAGTCAAGTTTCCCAGGATATCCTTAGCAACATTTGTGTCAGGAAGGCTGAATCTACCTGAAGAGTTATGATTCCCTGAAAACTTTCTTATAACTTTCCAGACATTTGCCAGAGAAGAGTGTCTGTTAAGTGTAGAGCAAAATGATTTAAAACTCAGTCGTTTTTTTTAAGAAAGAGCCGTCTTGTTTCAGCAATGACCTTTTTAGTTTGAAGATACCTTTCCAAGGTAGGATTATATTTCAAATTTCTAATGAAGAATCTTCTACGATTTAGTTCATTTGTACATTCATCATCCCACCATGGTACTGACGGTTTAAATTTGTGTTTTAAGGGCTTAGATACAGGGATAGATTGGTCTGCTGCTGAGTTGATGACATTTTGGAATTCCTCATAGCTTATACTGTCTACCTCAGAAAGAGATATCAGAACTTTAACATGGTATTGCTCCCATTTGGCTTTTTTGAAGCATATTTTCTGTTTACAATTCGAAGGTGTGTACGAAGCATCTATATTATAGTTCACTATTATGGGAAAATGGTCACTATTACCACAATCCTCCAAGATAGACCAAGACATTTTATTCGCTATTGTCACACTGGTCAAAGAAAGATCAACCGCAGATACATTTAAATTCGGTGAGCTTAATCTCGTTGCACTTCCGTCATTCAATATTACCAAATGAAGTTGTTCCAAGGAATTACCAATAACCCTTCCATTCCGATTGGACATAGAGCTCCCCCATAAAGGGTGATTTGCATTCATATCTCCTACAATAATTTTGGGGTTAGGAATGGAGTCAATAAGACGTCTCCAAGAGTTATCATCAATATATACATTGGGGGGGATATAACAATTTACAAGATAAATATTGTGCTTTACAATCTTGATACACTGAACCTGCAAATTTTGATCCAGAAATGAATCATCAATATGGTACTCATTAACATCAAGATTATTCCTGATTAAAAGAGCAACTCCACCCTTACTGTCTGGGCGGTCCCGTCTAAAAGATATATAACCAGGGTAATTAGCAATGATTCCTGGATTTAACCATGTTTCGCTTAAAGCTACTATATTAGGCAAACACTCTTTAATAAAAATTTGTAAATTAGATCTATTGGCACAAAGACTTCTAATATTCCATTGAAGTATTTTAATATTTTCATTGAATACTAACTCCAACTAGGGCTTAAATAGCCCTCCTCTCTTTCTTTTGTACCCCTAGGGTGAACTAAACTCATAATATATTTTTTAACCAGCTCTCTTTGACCCTCTGACAGTTGGAGAGCTTCCTCTCCAAAATTCTAGCATATTGCCAACATTTTGTTGCCTAAAATTATTTTGTGAGATGTGAGTCGGAGGAGATTCTGGAATGTATAGAGGAGATGATAGACCTGATATTATTGGTGTAGTTTTAGACCTTACCAAAGGCTGTATTAGGCAAGCTTGGTGTTCTTCTCTGCTGTATTCAGGTTGTGGAGGTGGGGTTCTAATTTTCTGTCTTTTGTTAGTTGCAACTCTGCTGTATGATGGCATCTGTGTGTAGTTGTGCATATTTTGTGTGAATCGCACTACATTATCATCCCTTGCAGTAAAGCTTGGAATGGTAACCTGCTCCTTTGTTGCCAGCACCGGAAAATCTTTCGGAGACCTTACAAATGAGTGTTTTTTAATCTTAGGAACTAATAATTCAGCTTCATAAAATGAGATAGCATTCATAGACATATAAAATCTGATTTGCTTTTGTCGAATGTATTCAGGACAATCTTGATTGGTAGATAAATGGTTTGAGCTGTTACAGTGATAGCATTTATTTGGGGCTGTGCAGTTGCCCTCATGAACAACTGTACATTTCTGGCATTTACGCTTACCTCTACATTGTGATTGCACATGTCCATATAATAAGCAACCATAACACTGAGTAACTCGCATGATATACGGTTCCACAAGACACTCCAATCCAAATAAAAACAAAGAATTAGGCAATATTTTCCCCTCAAAGGTGAACAAACATGATCCAGTTTTATGGTATTCCGCCTTTTGATCTACAATTACTTTCCTATTAAATCTCATTACATCAATGATATTTATTGCGCATTCAGTATTTTTAATAATTTCCTCCGTAGAGAGCTCTTTATAAATACCTTTAACAATACCCTTGCAGCTGACATTCATATTAGGTATGAATTCTATCGTAACTCTATTTTTACCCTTTCTCAAGGGCCCCGTTTTATGTTCTATATTTAGATTGGCCAAATCCCTGGCTATTGCCATAGGATGGTAATTACCAATGTTTTGTCCCTGTTTTCCCTGTACAGTAACAGTAAAAGGTCCCAAACTGTTAGGTTTATATTTATTTATTCGCTTATTAGTTGCAGAACTACTTGAACTTGATTGAGAATATTGATTATTTATCATTTCAGTATCGTTAATTATATTTATTGGGGGAGGCCCTGTGGCCCCCCCAGAATTCTCCCCCATTTCCCCAACCGCGTGTTGGGGAAGCCTAGGTTATGTCTTTAATTTAGAAAACAAATAGATATATGAGAAAATTAAAAGGAATGGATGGGTCTTACTCACAGAGGAAGGTGTTAGTATAGCTTAATTGATTTTATTCTAATAATTTGATTAGAGTTCACTTTTTCACGTCCACGCTGTTTGATAGCTCGGTCGGAAAAAACAATTAGGTTAGTTGACGTTGACGCACACACGTATCAGGAGGGTTGACGCACTTTTAACAATTGTACGTAGAAACTTATAGCGGCTGCAAATAATCAATAACCATTAAACTGCTTAACTGCAAGTCTTCTGATCACATTATTACTGAATTTTGTCCTAAGAATATTGACAATCTGTTCGAAATAAAAATATGTTTTAATAAAATTAAATTGAGCGTAATGCAATACGCATGTTTTGCCCGGGGAGGCGTCAACCTGCTCCTTCTTGATGGAGCCCATAGTAAGATGTTGTAGTAATTAAGTCAAAATATATTTTTACAGACATGCCAACACATTAATAAGAAAAGGGAACGTTCGTATAGGCGAATGAACAAAAGAACGATTAGCGCCGGCTATTGCGTCATCGACCGACGATTTTTTAGGTTCTTCAAAGCATTTTACTATGATGCTTGTAAATTGAGGCAACAAGCAAATTCTGAAAGGCGAATTACCAGGCTCCAATTTGGAAAACTACTTGCCTCTGCATGTGAAAAATCTGCAACTAATAAATGCAGTATTATTTAAAGCTACATGTGTAGTACCTATTTAGTACCCTTTGATCTGACGATTATTCCTAACTACGCCTTCCAGACAGATAAAGTCTCACAACAAGTTCCATGCACGTAACAATACTATGGACGTCCAGAAGCAGAGATAATTCTCCAAAGCCAGAGGAAGGTTGCTCCCATTGGTCTGAACCAGCAATCATTACTCCAGGAAAAAAGGCGCGATCAAAATACCTCCAGTGCCGGTATGACGTACTGCTGATTTGCTTCTGTCTTAACGGCCCCCGAAAACATTGCAGATAAGAGGAAAAAGGCTGAAAAAAAAAGAAAGGGTTACAAGAAAGTAAGAAGTACACACGAGTTGAAAAAAAGAAGACAAGAGAATGTTGCAAAAAGCAAGTTTGAAAACAAAAAATGGGAGAGTTATTAAGACAAAGAAGACATGGAATTCCGAATCTGAATCTGACGAAGGAAATTAAATTGAAGTGACTTATGATTACTCAACACGTTTTAAAGATGATGATGTGTGTCATATGTAGAGAAGAGTATAACATTAAAACAAAAAAGAAAGAAGGCTGGATGCAGTGCATAACATTCAAGCGGTGGATCCACGAAGAATGTACCAAGTACATGAACTTCTGCGATTTTGGGAAAAGCAGTTAAAAAAGCCTGCGTCAACTCACCTAAGGTTCCGCGTCGTCTCCTATATAATCTAGGATAGATGACGCACCGTTAAGAAAAAAAATTAAGTTAGTTTTTGTCAAGACCTAAATTTTTACTTACAATTCTTAATTCATAATGGTAGCTTGATACCTTGCTTCTTTAAAATCTGTGTTTGATTTTTCAACTTTTATTAAAATATAAAAATTACACCGATTTCAAAAAAAATGCGTCATCTTTCCTAGATCTACCCTAAAATTGTGTATTTTATTTAATAACAAGTAAAAAAAATTATGGGCAAATTGTGTTTACTGTATTTCATATTGTTAAAAGCAATATCTAATTAATTTTCAAGTACTCTCTCAGACTTAGACCCTTAAATTGAGTCCGCTACTCACATATGTATTATGAAGCTTATGGTTACTAAGTATCTGATATTCAAAGAGAAAGTTCTAGTATCTACTTGATACTTGAAAAAGTATCAATTGCACATCGCTACTGGATAACAGTGCTGCCAGATTTAAACGCATAGGAAACGCTAGATTTAGGACTGAAAACGGTAGCAATCATAATATGACGTCATAATTTTCTTTTTGGCGCACGTCAAAACGTGTCCACAGTTCACACTGAAGCAAGATTTTATTTAAGTAGGTATATTATTATAAATTTGGCTGTTTAATATTTTACAACAAAAATTAGGAAGCACTAAAATTTTAAAATAATTTTGTTATATGGTTAAAGGAACAAACTAACACAATTTTCAAAATTAAGAGTATATTGTAAAATAAAAAAAAATCAACGCTTTAAAGTATTGACGTTTCACAAGTTGTAATTTTCCCGAACTGATGTAAATATTCTTATGGCAGATGTTGCAATAGCCATCAGAATCTGCCTTTTCAGGCGCAGGCGCAGCCAGTTTTTAAATTCTGAATCTTATTTCCACTCTGTTTTAAATTTTTGAGCATATTTTCTCTTTTGACTTACTATAGGTAAGATCCAAGTAAGATCTGACGGGTCATCAGCGAAATAAGATTAATCAGCACT
>MU187662.1:0-58257 GCA_016904865.1 Pissodes strobi | reverse complement strand
AAAACACAACATCAGCTGTCTCTCCCTCAAACTGAAACTAAGAAATGAATCTAAATGAAAGTTTGTGTACGTAATTTGCAAGTCAAATAAGTAATACTGAAGCACGTATATCCAAAGTAACAATTTTCCCTGTCATTATATTGTTCCAATGGCGACTATTGCGAATTTCGCATGAATTATTTAAAAACACAACATCAGCTGTCTCTCCCTAAAACTGAAATCAAGGAATGAATCTAAATGAAAATTTGTATACGTAATTTAAAAGTCAAATAGGTAGTACTAACGCACGTGCATCAGAAGTAACATATTTCCCTCTCATTATATTTTCCAATGACGACTATTGTGATAGTTTGGGTTAGTTTGTGTTAGTTTGGGTTAATTTAAGTTAGTTTGGGTTAGTTTTGTGTTAGTTTGGGTTAGTTTTGGTTAGTTTAAGTTAGTTTGGGTTAGTTTGATTTAGTTTGGGTTAGTTTGGATTAGCCTGTTTTTTGCATTTGCTCTTTGATATATATTTTTAAGAAGGTTGTTGTACCGATGGTCTTTTCGCGCTTTATCTAGTTCTTCAAATATTGCCCAATGTTCTACAGAGTCGAATGCCTTCACGTAGTCAGCGAACGCCATGTGTATTAGAAGTTATATTCGGTCGACTTTTCTATTATGATCTTTGATGTAAGTAAATGGTCATTAGTGCTATATCCTTTGCGGAATGCGGCTTGGTCTACCGGTTGGTAGGCATCCAGCTTATTTGTAATTCTGTTGGTTATGATTCGGGTAAAAAGCTAATACATCTGAGACAGCAAGCTAATGGCTCTATAGTTTTCCAGCATTTCCTTTTTTAAATAATATAACTATTATTGCCTCATTCTAATTCGTGGGCATTGTTTGTTGTTCTATACAGAGATTGAAAAGGTGTTAGCTGCGGTATGACAATTTATTGTGCCTCCTTGAGCATTTCCGCGATTATATCATCTCCATCTGATGCCTTGTTTTTCTTCATTGGGTTTATAGCATGTATAATTTCTTCCTCGTTTATTTCTGGTATCTCTTCAGAGCCAGCATTGATTACTTTTCCTTTGTTTTGGTTTCCTGGTAATCTTTCTGTTCTTGGTGAGTAAAGGTCTTGATAGAACTTATGGGCTATTTCTTTAATTTTGTCTCTGTTTCTTGTTTCCACATTGTTATCGTCCTTCAGAGCTATTATTTAGTGTTTTCCTTGCTTCTTCCTTAGGCATATAAGGTTTTTATTTCATTCAATCACTTTCTCTGCCATTATTCTATAGTTCTCTTCCCTATCCTTTCTTATCATTCTCCTTGCCTCTCTTCTGACATTTTGGTATTGTTCCGCTGCTTATAAACCATTTTTATACAGAGTTCGTCTTTCTTCTATATTCAGTTTGGTTTCGTATGATATTTTGTTTGTTCTTATTGGCTTTCTTCCCGCTACTTCATTTGCTACTTTCCTCTGTTATGTCGGATGCTACTTGGTTGATGTCGTCTGTTGTCATTATGTTGTTTATGTTTCTTTGTAGTTTTCCCGTGTATGTTTCTCTTATTGTTATATAATTTCAGACATATATCTTCTTTCTTCGACGACTAGCTAGTGTCACCTAAAATAGTTTAGGCTATCCAAGATGCTCCACTGCCCCTAAGCAGTAAGCATCTCAACACCCTTTTAAGATATCACCTA
The DNA here is from genome assembly GCA_016904865.1 of Pissodes strobi. Lineage (NCBI taxonomy): Eukaryota > Metazoa > Arthropoda > Insecta > Coleoptera > Curculionidae > Pissodes > Pissodes strobi. The sequence continues at coordinate 56,570 of MU187662.1, read as the reverse complement.
CCGAGATCTTAGAACCCAATTGTGTCAGTTGAGAAGACAAGTGAGGGCCCTTCATAACTCACAAGACCAACTCGAAGGCATTCGCGCGAACAGAGGGCATCCCTGTCGATTGCTACACAATCAACCACAACCTGGTAATATCTCGCCAATCAGCAGTAAACTCCTGGTAATACCATCAAAACTCCTGCCATGGACTTTAATAACAATATAAACTATTATTCACATGTCGGCATGATTAACCAGTGCACAAAACAGCCACACAAAGGTAAACTATCACAACTCTATATACATAGTTCTTGATCAGCGGAGGTGCTAGCACTCACTGTCTTCTTTTTCATTTGGGGACTTACTCAATATCTGCTCATATTATTTGTTTATGTTAGAGTATCAGTTTTCAAGGGTATAAAGATAAATATCACGGACGTTTGGGTAACATTTTAAGTGATACAGGATGATCATAAAAACATGTTTATTAAATATTTTAACTAATATTAGGATATTTTACAATATTTTTCTTCCTTATAGGGGCCTTGTTAAAGCATGTATGCAATGTTCCTGCAATGCATTGTCATTGCTTTTGAATCGAGAGTTGATTAATTTAAATTCAGATATACTCAGGTTACGTAACATTCTATAGATATATAGTAGTTTTAATTCATCCGTAAAACGTTTTAACAAAAACGTAAAAATTAAACAGCATACCTTTCACCCTCTCGGAAACCACATTTGCACAATTCATATTAAAAGATTGTACATAATAAATTTTAAACGTATTTTTTCGAGAGCCAGTGACTGGAGCTAGACTATGTTAAACTAAGCGGAAGTCAAAAGAAAAACGTAGCCAATTACTCGCCTTACCAAAACGTACCATCAGACATTTCCTGGTTTAATTTGCTTTCATATGACCGATATCTCGGACAAAAGGAATTAAAGCAGCTGTCGGACTGCAGGCCGCACAAATTACACAATCGGTCCATTTTTTCCAACAACCTACCCATGATATTATCGTATACCTAATAGGCCTGTTAGCCTTGAGAAGAATAAAAATGTTTCTTTAACGGTTTATCGGTGGTGTTCATTAATTTCGTAATAGACTGTCCTGCAACATTCCAATGACAGCAGCATTAACAGTATCACTTTTTATAACATATTATGCAGTGTTTAACTGCGAATTGGCTGCTCGTGCACATAAAACTGTGTTACTTTCTTAATATTATTTAACAAAATATATGTGTGCAATGCGATAGTAGTAATACGAATTACTACTACTACGATAGGTAGAAACTAGAGCAAATAGGAAGCTAATTGAAGTCCAACGATTTGGAAACTTCGGATTTCATGTAATTTGTTTTGGCAGACGTGCTTGCTTTTGGTGACAAATATCTGTATTTTACGCCAGTTCAATCTGTAATAGATACGACCGCTTCTAGGACTAATTTATTGACTATTTAATCCTAAGTACCTAAATAAGAATTTGACGTTTCGGAGGCAAATCTGGCTTTAGATATAAATCCGCCACAACAATATCTGTATAGAATATCTCTACAACAAAGGTTCAGTTTCTTATCTTAGATATCACTAGTAGCTTTAAAGTTTTAAATATCACCTATCACCTATCAATCTATTTTGTGCTAATTTCCGCAATTATAGGGAGTAGTTAAGTTACGTTTAAATATATGTTAATGATGGCGTTGACCATTTGAAAAATATTGTAGTAAACTTTTTCACTCTTCTTCTGCTGTTAAGTAGTTTTCGTCCTATCCGGATTTCAGACGATGGTTATCATCAATATGATTTGAACTCTACTGTTTGCTTTTCTAAGCAGTATCGATGTCTATGTTGAGGTTTGGAACCTTCGGCAAAGTGCACTAAAACAGACTTTTATCCACAACACCGAAACAGAATTTTGCACTCGACGCGCATTTCGCTAACCATGTTAACATCATCAGGGGATGATTAAAACTAAACTTAAAATCTACCTAACTCTTTTTTATTTTAAATGTTTGATTGATCAAGCGGAACTAAAAAGAACCAATCCTGGAATCCTACTAGTCACGATCGATCAACCAATACAATGTACTGTACGGAATAGGCCCTCTATCTCTATTTAAACTATTATTATTATTCTTCTTCTTCAAGTACCATGTCTTCTCTGAACGTTGGCTATCATCAAAGCTATCTGCACCATGTCAACAGCTCTTCTAAAAAGTGTCGTTGCACTAACACCATACCATTGCCTGAGCTTCTTCAGCCAGGATATTCGCCTACGACCCGGGCCTCTCTGCCTTCAATTTTTCCTTCTATAATTAGTTTTAGAAACTCGAACTTTTCGTTTCCTAAAATGGGGCCAAAATATTCAAGTTTACGTTATTTGATGGTATACAGAACTTCAAGATCTTTACTTATCCTACGAAGGATATCCGTATTACGTACTCTGTCGACCCAAGATATCTTGAGAACTCTACGATAGTCCACATTTCGAATGCCTTTAACATTTTACACATAGCATCGGTCAGTGTCCATGCTTCTATGCCGTAGTACAAAATGTTAAACACATAATAACGTAGCACACGGAGTCGGAGAACGATGTTAAGGTCGCGACTATTCAAGACCAGTTTCATTTTGATAAAAGTCGCTCTGGCCTGCTCGATTCTTGCACGGACTTCTTGCATGTTGTCTCAATTCGCTCGACTTGTTGGCCATTTGCAACCAGCGCGCCTCTAATATTTTTCTCTTTAGAGATAACCATCCCTTTTGTTTTTTCACTATTCATGCTAAGCCCAAATTCGGAGCATTTATCTGCAAACTGATTGATCAACTCTTGCAGACTTTCCACAATATCGTCAGCATATCTCAATTTATTGACTTTTATTCCGTTAATGGTCAGTCCCTCTTCACAATTGTGAAGTGCCTCCTCTATTATTTTGTTACTGTAGATATTAATCAGTAGCGGCGATAGTATGTAACCTTGACGAACGCCTCTTCGTATTCTAACCTCTCCATATAATTATTGGTCATCAATTTTAATTTGTGCAGTCTGATTCCAGTATAGATTCGCAATTATTTTTAAGTCACGGTCGTCTAAACCAACTTCTCTGAGAGTTTCTAAAAGTTTTTCGTGTTGGACTCGATCAAAAGCTTTTTCAAAGTATAAGGCATGCATATATTGGTACTGACACATCTGTAGAGCGCTGAACTAAGACCTGAACACTAAACAGTGCTTCTCTCGTACCAAAACCTTTACGAAATCCGAACTGCGTGTCACCCATAAAGGCTTCGCATTTTGCGTAAATTCTTTTATGGATAATCTTAAGACATATTTTCAGCATGTGACTCATTAGACTAATTAGGCGGTAATCACTGCATTTCTTTGCTGCGTGTCTTATTGGAAGCGTAGCGAACATTGATCTTAGCCAGTCAGCTCAGCTGGGATTCTACCACTGCGATAAATCAAATTAAACAGTTTTTTCATAGTGGTCAACGAGTCTTCGTCTTTTATAAGCTTTAAAACTTCCGTGTATATCTCGGCTTGTTCCACCGCTCTTCCATTTTTAGCTGAGGATATTGCATCTCGCACTTCTTCCGTTGTTATGTCTATGCCTTGTTCTGAAAATTCCTCTGGATGTTTAGGTCGAACATCACTAAAAAGATTCTCTATATAGTTGCACCATTCTTTTAGTTTTTCATTGGTATCTGCTATAATGTTACCCTGACTGTCTAAAAGAATTCCTGTCCGTGTTTTATGAAATAGTCCAGCCGCTTCCTTTATGCGCTTATGCATATTAAAAGCATCTAGTTCCTCTATTTATTGACATTGCTGTGTAATCCATTCTTGTTTTGCTGTCCTTATTTTGCTTCTTATTTCCCTGTATTCAGCGCTGCCTTTTTTACTTCTCATTTTGTCCATCAAGTCTAAGATTTCGTTGGTCATCCAGACCCTTTTCTTCTTTCTGGGATCCGGTTTGCACAAAAGTGCTGTGCTTTCGACGATCCCTGACTCCTTTCCATACATCCTCCGTATCTTGATTAGCAGATATATTTATGTTTTCCAGTCTTTTACTTAGATCAGTTTTAAACTCATCTGCTACAATGGTGTTTTTTAGTTTGGAAAGTTTCGGTCTGGGTTTGTTCTTTCCAGGCAGATTTTTTCTAAGAGCCAGTTTCATTTTGGCAACGACTGGATTGTGATCTGAGTTCACGTCTGCGCCGGAGTAGGTTTTTGCGGACTTAATGCAATTTTTAAATCGCCTATTAATTAGTATGAAATCTATTTGATTCCTGACGATTTTCTCTGGCGTGTGTGTGTTAGAAGTCCATGTATAAAGGCGTCTGGGTGGAAGTTTAAAGAAACTTTTTGTCACGATCAAGCCATTCTCCTAACAAAACTGAAACAGGCGGTCTCCACGCTCATTCGGTACACCTAGTCCATACCTTCCAACGATGTCCTCTCTTTGAGTGACTTTAAGTTTTGTATTGAAGTCCCCCATGATAATGGTGATTGCCGACTTTTTTGTGATATTTAGGGCGGTTTGCACTTGGTCGTAGAATGCTTCTATGACATCATCTGGTTGGAGTGAAAACCTGAATTATATTGATGTTAAACGGCTTGGAATTTAGTTGCAGGAGCATTACACGATCGGATATAGAGACAAAAGAGTTTACTGATTTTTGGGTCTCTTTACTAAAAATTACTCCAACGCCGTTATAGTGACTTGGGTCATCATTGCCTGAGTAATAGATGTGATAGTCGTCTGTCTGGCATTTACCTGACTCATGTCATCTGACTTCACAAACTCCTAGAATCTCTGTGTTTAATCTGTTCATCACTCTGATGACATTTTGAGCTTTTCCGCCTTGGGACATACTTCGTATGTTCCAAGTTGCAATCTTCCTCATGACTGGCCCGGAGATTCTTAGCACCCTCTGGTCATTTAAAACCTGCCGGGGACTGATGGCCTGGGCTTTTGGTTTTCCAGTCTGATTCTACCTGGAGAGAATACTGAGGTGGTTTCCCGTTGCCGTCCTCACCGCAGTGCTAAAACCGCTTAGACAATTTTTGTCACGCCTTTAGTTGTCTGATTTAGAGTCGTTTTTCTTTTGTATCCAAAAGTAGATACGCCTACTAATCACTTTTAATGCTGCTGCTGTCAGCATTAATTTTCTCACCATATCTGGCTACCCTCACTTAGTTTAGCCTGCAAGTCGATGCAGTTACCAGGGCATGACACGTGGAGCCATAAGGGATACTGACACAAAATACACCAAGAAAATGTCGTCTATCAATAAGAAGCTTAAAATACTGAGGAACATGAAACCTATGTCTGATAGTTCTCAGGAAGTCGTAGACATTGTGGAAAGCCTATCTCCTCGACCTGTTGATAAAACTGAATTGAATCTTTTAAACCAAGGTCTGAATTTTGCATTGTCTCCACCAAATGATTACTTACTTGATATTGTAGGTAATATAGACAGCTCTATTCAACATCTTCCTGACTCTACTAAAAGATTTGTTAAAGAAGCATGCATAAATCAGATCTCAAAAAATGTAATTAATAATGTTAACTCTCGAGCTGGAAAAGGAAAAAGTATAATCAAGAGATTAAAAGGGAAAGATGTTTTCTATCTAAAAACTGACAAAGGTAATAAGGTTGTTATTAAACAAAAGCTAATATTTTCAAAGAGTTGATTATTTAATCGAATCCGGGGCCTATAACAAAATCTCAAGGAATCCATTATCGAAGATCATAACACAAGTTAAAAACACTTTGATGAAATGTAACAACCTTATTCCTGATCAAATTAAATACAAATTATCTGTGAGCAATCCAATGCCAAAACTATTTTGTTTTTCTTCCCAAAGATTCATAAACCTGGGAAGGCAATGCATCCCATAGTCTCGGCAATAGGATCGCCAACTTATAATATATCCAAGTGGCTAGCAAACTAGTTTGAGAATTTACCTATAAAACAACAGAATTCAGGAGTTTAGATTTGATAAACATAATTAAAAGCACGAGCTTTAATGAAGGTGAATTTGTAGTCTCGTTTGATGTTAGCTAGACCTTGCAATACCTTGATGAATTACTTGAGATTAATAGTGTTGATAATGAAATCAAACAAGGATATATAACTTTAACCAAACTTTGCATCGATCAAAATTATTTTCAATATAAAAATAACTATTATCAACAACTTGAAGGCACGGCAATGGGCAACGGTTTATCGCCGTTCTTAGCTAAACTTTTCAGAAACAAAATGAAAATGAAATCAGGCTTCTTCTTCTTAAGGTGCCCTATTCATTTACTGAATGTTGGCGACAACTCTGGCATACTCGCTTCGGTCTTGTGCGGCTCTGAAAAGTGCATGGGCATCAAGGTTTCTCCAGTCTCTTATGTTCTTTAGCCACGAGTATTTCTTTCTCCCGATGCCTCTTTTTCCCTCGATCTTCCCCTTCATGATCAGTTTCAGAAATTGGTATTTGGAATTCCTGAATATATGGCCCAGGTAGGCTGCTTTTCTTCGTTTCACTATTTGCAGCAGTTCTCTTTCTCTTCCCATTCGGTTTAATATCTCCGCGTTGGTTATATGGTCTGTCCACGGAATTTTTAGGATTCTCCTGAACACCCACATTTCGAAGGCCTCGAGACGGTTCATGACGTTAGCTTTTATTATCCAGGTCTCCACTCTATACAGCAGCAGTGAGTAAATGTAGCATTTAACAAAACGGTACCGTAACGTTAAGTTTAGACTCTTGTTGCTGAGTAGAGCTCTCATATTTGTAAATACTACCCTGGCCTGCTCTATTCTGCTGCGTATCTCTGTGTCCGGGTCGAGATTCTCCGTTATCCAGCTTCCAAGATATCTGTACTTGGAGACATGTTGGATGTTGTTACCGTTCACTTTGATGCTTAGATGCACATTTAGTGTTCTGCTAACCACCATTACCTTCGTTTTGTATGCGTTGATTTTTAAGCCAAGACGTTCTCCTTCGGTATTTATCCTGTCGATAAGGCGATAAAGCGCTTGCTGACTATCCGCCAATATGACCGTGTCATCGGCATAGCGAAGGTTATTTACAACATGCTCATTTATTTCTATCCCATCCTCTGCATCTCTCAAGGCACTTGCAAAGATTGACTCAGAGTAAAGGTTGAATAGCAGGGGGGATAAAACACAACCCTGTCTTATACCTTTCTCTACTGGGAAGTTCTGTGTAGTTTCATTTCCCACTTTCACCGATGCTGTCTGATTTATGTAGAGGTTCTTGATGAATCTTAAATCGTTCTGATCTATCATTCTACCTTGGAGCAGCTTTATTAGCTCTGTATGTTTGACACAGTCAAACGTCTTCTGATGGTCGATAAAACACAGGAAAACGTCTATTTGCTGGTCTCTGCATTTTTGAAGTAATACTGTTAAGAGTGCTTCTCGTGTGCCGAAGCCTTGCCTGAATCCAAATAGTGTTGGACCAATGTCTCTTTCGCATCTGTTGTAGATCCTTGCATGTGTTATCTTCAAGAAGAGTTTTAGGACCTGCCTTAACAGAATAATCATTCGGAACTGGTCACAACGGTTTGCGTTAGGTTTTTTCGGTATAAGTACAAAGATCGACTGCAGCCAATCCGGCGGTATCTTGCCCGTCTCATATACATTGTTAAATATTTCCACCAATGCATCTATATTTTCGTCGTTCAGCAGTTTCATTATCTCTATGTATACGTCATCTGGTCCTGCTGCTTTCCCTTGCTTACTTTGTTTGATTGCCTTTAGAACTTCTGATTTAAGTATTTTTGGGGAAGGTTCGCCTTTGTAGTCGTCCGCAAAGTTTCGCTGATTATTCTCTGCGTATAGTTGTTGAGAATAGGTTTTCCAGTGCTGGAGAAGTTTCTTGGGATCCAGAATGATGTTATTGTTATTGTCCTCTATACTGTTGCTCAGGTTACAAGATTTTATACGACCTGTTATTTATTTTACTAATTTATATCTGTTGAAGTGGTCATGCTCTTCCAGTTCCTCAATTTCTGTGCATCTATCTTGTAACCACTGTTCTTTGGTTGTACGGATCTCTTTACGTATTTTTTTGTCGTTTCTTGATACTCGATCTCGTCTTTGTTTTTAAATGATCTTCGTTTATCCATAAGCGACAATATTTCTTCAGTCATCCACTTCTTCTTGTTACTTGTCGGGCCAATTTCATTGTTTATGACCGTTACGATGGCATTTTTGAAGTTGTTCCAGGTGTCTTCTACGTTTGCCGTTCGTTGGTTCACGGGCATGGTTTCAGTTATTGCCTCGTTTATTTTTTCTTTGACTTTCTTCTGTACTATAGGTTTCTTTCAGTTTTTTATATCGATTTTCTTCAAAAATCTTCGCCTAACTTTCTTTAATTTTATTTTTAGTTTTCCCACTACAGGATTGTGATCAGACCCGATATCGGTCCCAGGATAGGTTCTAACTCCATGCAATCCATTTCTATATCTTTGGCTGATCAATATAAAGTCAATTTGATTTCTTCCGAGGTGATCATCCGAGTGTTGTGGGGACTGCCAGCTGTAGAGTCTTCTTGGTGGCAATTGGAACCATGTGTTTGTAATAACTAGTTTTTCTTCCTGGCAGAATTGGATCAGTATATCTCCTCTATTGTTTTGTTCTCCCAAGCCAATATCACCCACTACGTTCTCGACACGGCCTTGTCCAACCTTTGCGTTGAAGTCTCCCATGATTATGAGACCCTCGTTTTTCTTCACCAATCTCATTAACTCTCTTATCTCTTTATACAACTGAGTCACTTCTCTGTCAGTTTTGTTCAGCGTCGGCGCGTAGATTTGAATTATATTGAGGTCAACTGGATCTGCTTGGATCTGGAGAAGCGCTGACCTATCCGAGTATGCTACAAAGTTATTCACTGCCTTGTTGGTATGCCTGTTGACTAGGAAGCCTACTCCATTTTAATGGTGTGGTAGGTTGTTTCCTGAGTAGTATAGTGTTGCCTTTTCTTTAATACATTTGCCACTGTTTGGCCATTTAATCTCGCTGCGGTCTCTAATGTCTAAGTTGCATCTTTCCATTTCTTCCACCAAGTTGTCCAGTTTACCGGCATCGTATAAACTTTTTACATTCCACGTACCAATTCTAAGCTATAAGTTCTTTTCCACTTTCGGGTGTATCCTAGCATTGTATTTCTTCGCGAGGATTCTTAGCACCCCTTGGCCATTTATGGCCTGCCGCGGACGGGGGGCCGTTGACTGTAGAGTGTGTGCCATAATTGACGTCTTGGGATGCCCATGTTGACCTTTAATATGGTGGTTTCCCATTGTCTTCCATATCCTTATGCCGTTGACTTTTTCCCTTCATCCGCCTTTTGGGACGGTCCCCAAGTGCCCTAACTCATTCCGCTCATCCGCTCTCTAGGCCAGAGACCGTTGGCAAAGTGAGGGAGATCGCTTATACCGGCGATCGGGCGGTTTACTTGTATTTGAGAGATCAGCTCCTCCGTATTTAGGACCATTGGACATTATATCTCTTCTGCCCCTTCCACCGTTGGCTGTTCTTCACCTGTACCCTAGGCAGGGGCCCTTACAGCATGCTATCATCCGGGCCAGATGAACCCTGGTTTTTTAACGAGATTCTCACTCCTCCCCTTCCTCCTTCCTCACCTCTTGTATGGTGAGACCCAAGGCTTAGGACTGGCATGGCGGACACCAGGCAGGAGTAACGAATATTTTCCAAGGGTATGGTACAGGTATGTGGATGACATTTTCGCGATTTTCGGCACAAAAACCGCTAATATCGAAGATTTTGTAACTAAACTAAACAACCGTTTCCCCACCATTAAATTTACTTATGAAGTCGAGAATAACGGCCACCTACTATTTTTTGATACTTTAGTGATTATGAGCGCTAGTAACACACTAGACTTTGATATTTATAGAAAAATTACTGCGACTAACAGATATATTCGAAATAACTCCTTCCACTGCGACCAACACAAAATGGCCAGCTTTCTCTTTTTAGTACACCGTATGGTTAATTTTCCTCTCAGCAGAGAAAGATTTAATAATGAAAAGGAGACAATTAAGAATATAGCGAAAGTTAATGGTTTTAGAACTAACTTAATAAATAGACTAATTAATAGGCATTTGTTTAGAAAGACCATTCGTAATTCTACTTCTCTCATTAATCAGGCTGAAAATACAAAATATGTCTCGATACCATATAATCCTCAATATACTATAGGACTCCCAAGAGATTTTAAGGAAGTAGGTTTAGAATTAGTATACCAAACTCAGTGGTTGGTGTAAACAATTATTTCTTTAAATTATTTATGACCACAAAGGTGGGGGTGGTAATTAGCTTTATAATTAACCACTCTAATTAGTGGATTGTATCAAAATTGGGTGTGAATTGAAACATGTATTTTAGGTATCACGTACTTTAATAATGCAAGAATTCACTTGCATTAAATATGATTAATATATACAATAATTTCTAACTACTTTCAAGCATTCATCCTTTCATACATAAAACTAAATAGGTACTGTACATACGAAAACTGTTATTAATTATCTAACAAAGCTTCTTGATTATTTAAATCCAAAATGAACTAGATATTTCCTTTCTTTACTGAATTTAATTGAACTTTCTTGTATTTAAACTAACTGCTTTTCGTTCACACAAAATACCTTGTACTTTACGTCTTCTTCGATTCTCTCAATTAACTTCACCAGGGACAGGAATAGATTTGTGCACCACAAATTTCCATCCGCCATTTTACCTTCTATGCTACGATTTATATTGTCTCCAGAAAATGCGTTAAAACGACTCTTAATTCAGTGTTGAAAAAAGTTAACACACAGTACATCGGATATTCTCTAAATATTTGTGAAAACAAAGGAGAAAACTACTAAATATCTTGGCGTCTACCAGAGCTACGACTGGGTAGATGGTCTTGGCGCCAAATTCTAGTAGAGCGATGACTGGATCGTTGATTCACGGTTGAATGTTTGTAAGGCACTAAAATCTAAATTTTCCTACCGGCCGGCGCGGGCAGGGAGAACAGAAGCGAGAAATTGCGCGAACGCTGATGCATTTGAGAGTGTAGAAACACCTTATTTCTTTATTTGACATATTGTTGTGTACACAACATTGACGGAGACAAACATATATTAAATTGAGGACGAATAATAACGATTTCCTTGACGAAGTGACAACTTGCTTTCCAGAGATTGTTGCATATAATGGAATCTATTATACCGACAATCCAGGTTCGGCCTAAGGAGTAACTGAGATACAATGCTTTAAATGCACAAATTGCTGTTTACCTGGGGTGAAATAAATCTATTCGGAGTTTAATTATGGCTCATTCATACTACGGACATATAGAGTGTTATCACCAAACTATACGGTGAAAAATGATAAGTTATACACATGTTGGGGTATTTCCCCAACAGCACCTAAATTCAATTTTGATTGAAGTCAGATTGCAAAAAGGACTTAATAGATTTATTTAAATATTTAATTTAGAAATAATGTAAATTTTTTAATAACTTTAAATTTTAGATGTGTCAAGTACTACGAGCTCATAGGATTTGTCTATGACAAAAAGTACTCAAATTTATTGAAATAATGCAATATTGCTATATAACAAGGAGAAATTAAGTTTATCATTTTTTCAGTTGGAGTAATTGGAAACCAAGGGCCTATGATGCCCAAAGAAATTACAGCTAGACACTTTGACGGAACTGAGGCACAAGTGAAGGGTGCAGGAGTATTTGGTGCATCGGATCCCAAACAGCCACCCGATGATGTTGCAATTACACCCGAACCACCTATCAGTACTGTTTCGAGTCTGCTGCCTTCAACAGATACCTCAATGATCGAAGGTAATATATTTAAATAGCACTTTTTCTCAGTTATAAATTATAACACAGGCCAGATTATCTATTAGACTTTAACCTAGGCCTAGATACCCAAGATTTACGGGGGTCATTTATATCGAAAAAAATAATAATAATAATAAAACGGTATTATCATGATATGATAATAATAACATAATGCTACTATTCCTAATAATATCAGACGTCTAAAGTTGCATTTTTCATTCATAAATAAGCACAAGGTTATGAGTGGTGACTAAGGAGAATATTTAGTAAATTTTATAAGTAGTTTACGTAGTTAAATAATGTTTTGTATTAAAAGACAAAATTGGTATATAATACGCAACGTAGTGCATTGACTAAAATGAGTAACCTTCCAAATGATGTAGAAAAAGTAGAAAATTGCTTTCTATGACGTTATGGATAATATAATATTCTATTTAGTCTAGAAGAACAGATGCCAAACCGCTTATGTTAATATTTGAAATACGTTTGAGTTTTTACATTTTCAAAATTATTCAGAAAGCATCATGATAAAAGCAAATTTACTTCAGGAGCGCTATCCAAACGCTTCATATCAAAGTTTAAGAGTCGAATGTATCTATTTATTCCGGAATTAACTCAAAATTTCCCAATCGAATGAATATGTTACAGCTTACAAGAGGAAAAAAACATCTTGTTTGGAATTTTAACATAGACCACCTGGTGCTCGCACCATTAGGCGTACCGCACCACTCTACCTACCATGGTCCGGATGAAAAATTAAAAGTAATTCTACGTCAATTTTGTTTGTTTTTCGTGTTAGTATTTCTTGTATGATCGGCGCACACACACGCAGAAGGAGAATCCTATATCAGTTAACGAGTGGTGCGTATGCGGAGATGATGATGGATGGATGATGGATACTTGAAGCGCTGTAGGTTGTAGTCTTCGGGAAAGATGTTACTCGGAAATCCATTCCATAGCGATGGAGTTCTCCATAAAAAGGAGTCACGTAACATCGACGTCCTAGGTGTTCGCAACTGAATCGTATGTTGATAAGCAGCTTGTGTCTGACGGGTGCCAGCTCATTCGAACACCTTTCGTAGTAGTATCGATAGTAAAGAGACACTTTTTTTCGATGTTCAAGGCTATCAAGGTCTTTAATCAACTCTGAGTCATCCACAGGACAGACTGCTCACCTCTGTATGGAGTCCAATATCTTAAGCAAGTGTTTGGGTACCTAGATCCACACATGGGAACAGTTCCAGAGATGGTCTTAACATGGGCCTTAAAGAGCAGTAAGAGCTGATGTGGTGTATGCAACTTTTTCTCTCTATAGAGTGCTCTGAGCTTTTGTGCTGCTGCCTTGGCAATTTTGGTAACGTGGTGCCAAGACATGCTGTTTTCTACGTTGACATCTAGCAGGCTGATGGATGAGACCAGAGTCAGTATTTGTCCTGTCATTGATAAGTCAGGTCTTGCTGTCTTTGCCTTTTTGAGAAGACAGCTGCTTGAGTCTTTTCTGCATTCAACTGGGCATTGTTCTCCTCACCCCATTCCACGATGGGGTTCCTATCCCCACTGATGGCAGGAATCTGATTTTCTCATTCACGTTGGGTTGGTTTGGGTTAGCAGCAGTCATTGGAGTCCGCGACATCAATGAGGATATAAGTGTACTGTCGTCTGCAAAGCTATAAATAGAATTGCTTTTCTTATCTAAGAAATAGTTGATATAGAGCAGGAATATTGTGGGAGATAATATACGCTCTTGAGGAACTGCGGCATTGATTAAAAATTCGTGCGAGAGATGTCCATCAATACCAACTAGGATGATTCGATCCGTTAAGTAATTGGAAAGCCGTAGAAGCAATGTTGGCGGTAGTCCGTATGCTGACAATTTGCTTAACAATCCGTGATGACACTCCTTATCAAATGCTTTGGATATGTCAAGAGCCACTGCACGAGATTCGCCGTAGCTCTCGATGGCTTTAGTTCACAACTAGGTTACGTAAGTCAGGAGATCTCTCGTTGACCTGTGCTTACGGAAGCCATACTGGCAATCGCTTATGATGCCTACCGATTCAGGATATTTTATTAATTATTCGTCAATCAGTTTCTTCATAACTTTGGATATTATGGGAACTAAGGTAATTGGACGGCAGTTATCTGGAATTGTTTTTTTTTCTTAACCCGAAAGAGTGTAAACAAGAAGTAGAACTCTCGATGATACTTTTATAATTTTGGAAAAAATGTGTATGTGTCAGGAGATGAAAAATATGTTGAATCATGTAAATATATACGAACTAAAACCAGCAGCAGCGGAAGAGTAAGAGGATATAACAAAAGGAGAATAAGATGGTCCGAATAACCAGGTTTCCCTGAATTTCACTTTTCGCAACCAGTGTAGCTAAATATCTGAATTTTTTGTTACGGTTCCCTATTTGATTGCTTTATCATTATAAATGAGAATTGAATTATCGCATACAGGGCGTTTACAAAATTATGTGCATTGAGCATGACATCAAAATGCATGAAATGTAGAAACTTTAATTGAAACACCCCATATTTTATATTGGCACGTAAAAGAGCAATTAATTTTCTATCTAAAAGTACTATGCGATCATATACCTATTTTCAGCGATTTTCGGCTTATAGACAAAAAACTTAAATATTGCAATTGAAGCAAATCTCATTTTAGTAGTAGGCTATGACCGGCCATGACAAATGACTTTTTTCTGCAGCCGCGCGCAAAATACCTATTTTTTATAATTACTAAATTCAAATGAAATCGCAAAATCGACGAATGCCGTGGATCCTTATTTTGCGCTCTAGCGCGAAAATGGAGAAGAAAATTCTCACTTTTTCCGTCGAGTGTGCTATGAAAGGTCCGCTACACGTCGCGCAGTAACATTCTTTCTCAAGCAGCACTCCGTTACTTTGTGCTCTAAATACACAAATAACTATTTTCTACAGCCGCGCGCAAAATAACTAATTACTAAATTCAATTGAAATAGCAAAATCGACAAATGCCGTGGATCCTTATTTTGGGCTCTAGCGCGAACATGGAAAAGAAAATTCTCACTTTTTCCGTCGAGTGTGCTATGAATGGTCATTGAAACCGAAGGAAAAAAAAATGACAGTCGTGAGTTTGTTACAGTTTGTTGATGGCACTCCTGTTCTAAATATGCCCGAAGCCCATAGAGGAATATAAAAATAAAGAGAGTGCTTTATTCTAATGGGAAAATTGGCATTGAGTTTTGACGCTGCCCTGCGCAATTCCAGCCGCGCATGGAGGCGCTAGCGTCAGTGGAACTAAAAGCACAGCGTACTATAAATTATCTAGTAAGCTGTGCTAAAAGTATGCTGTCGAGAATTCACAAATGGCGGTTTGACGGTTGTTGATTAACGAAAGCCGGTTTAATCAATTTATTATTTTAATTTGAAATTGTTCTGGGGCGATGGTGGATGGAGGTATTGGTGGTGCGAGTAGCAGCCGTTGATAAGCAGCTCTTTTCTTTTGTGAATTTTGTTTTTGAAATATTTAAAAACTGTTAAATTTTATTTTTGGTTCTATTCGAGTTAATTAGTTTTTGAATATTAGAAACATATTGTGATACGTCAACACTATTTACCTATTTTGTTCTGTTAAGAGATTTTTTTTATGTTATTTTGATTGCATTTACTATCGCATGTTTTTTAATAAACTTTGTAACAAAATGCAAAATGTGTATATTTTCTTACACCCTAAACTATTCTTAGGTCCAAACAACCCCTAATCGCATTTAATTCAACCAGGCGCATTATGGATTTATCTGCCATAAACTACAGGGTTCTCTCTTTGCTTTAATCTCGATTAAGAAAAACGCTGTAATAGTTTGTTGCAGATAAATTCATAAACCGTCTAGTTATATGGAATACGACTAAAATAAAAATAACATTTGAATAGCCCGCCGCTTTTCTTCTGTCGATAAAACAGGAACATGTTTTGTCAACATAGATTATTAGCATTAGTTCAGTAAGCCGCCCTTAGTGTCGTATAAGTAAACATCATACGTCATTATTGTGAATTGTCATTAAACGGTGTGCCAATATTTTACAAGGGAATGGATACTCTCTTTACTTTTATATTCCTCTATGCCGAAGCCCGAATATAATCTGTCAAAACTGACAGTCATTTGCAAAATTCAGAATAAGAGTAGAGAAAAATGTGCATTTGATTTTAAAAAATGGGGCTGTAGAAAAAGTTCTGTGTGTTTTTCAAGCGCAAAGTAAGATTGCCGTTTTCGAAAGATTACTGCTCCGTTACGCGTAGCGCAGTAACATTCTTTCACAAGCTGCAATCCGTTACTTGGTGCTCTAAATACACAAATAACTATTTTGTATAAGAATATGTATTTGAAGTAATAATCTTCATAATTCATTATTAGCATGTTAAAATGAGAAATTGCAATAGTAAAACTTGAAAGAAATAATTATTCGAAATATTAGAGAACTGATAATATTGAATTTCATAAAAACAAATTACGTGATATTAAACTAAAATTTAATATTAATAGATATTGTTATACATATTTAAAACTAATATTGAATAATAAATGGTTTCAAATTGTTTTTATTTATATAGAACTAGGCATTATGCTTGAAATGACCTCCATTTGCTCTGACATCCATGAATTGACTTCATAAGGTTTGAAACTGTTGCCCTTTGAAATTAATTTGAATCAAGTTGTTGAAAAGCCAGTCTTACACGGTTTTCCAAATCTTCTATTGTTTGAACTGGAGTTTTATAGACTCTTTCTTTAATAGCACCTCAGAGGTAGGTATCGACCGGGATAATATCTGGCGAACGCGGTGGTCAATTCCATGGCCTAGACGCCTTATCCATCGGTCTTCAAACATGATTGTAAGTTTTTCACTTACTCTATTTATGCAATGAGCGGGAGTGCCATCAAATTGGTACCAACAGCTGCGATATAACTCTAATGGCAAATTGTCTAAGAAATCTGTAACTGTTGTTCGTAAAATGTCTAAATATTTTTCCCCGTTCAAATTCTCGTTAAAAATACAAAAATCTATTTTATTATTCATCATTAAACAAAACACATTAAAACTAAATATATGTTAAAATCCCCTTTCTCGTACAAATTTTGGATTTCCTGTTGACCAAAAATGATTATTCCTGCTGTTAAAAATACCCTTGCGTGATAATTTTGACTCATAGGACCAAATAATCCTTTTTTAAAAATCTGGATCTTCTTGTGTCCTTACCAATATCATCTCACAAAACTCTACGCTTAATGGTGCATCCCCAAGGAGAAGAGCTTGTAATTTAATGATTTCGTAATTATGCCTATTATGTTTCTGCAGTATTCGTTGAATGGACGAATAAGATGAATGAACGCATGTGAAAATGAGTGAAAACATGCTAAAACATTAATTTCATTTTCTTTTAAGCTTGTGGCAGGTTTTTGAAGTTCCCTTTTTCGTTGGTTTCGGAAATTTGCTTCAAATGCGGATATTGTTCATTAAATCTCCTGCAGGTTCCTAAAATACTTCTTTGACACTCTCCATGAATGTAAAATAAATTCAACATATCTGCGTTTGAATAACTACGTGCCAATATCACTATCTCAATTCAACTTATAACTTACTACAACTTACAGTTATCAACATGTGATGCAATGAGAAATCCAAATGTGAAATTTAGACATGTTAGTTATTTGTTTACAGAAAACGTCATCTGTCGCGGTCATAACCTACTAGTAACATGAACTGTTAGGTTTGTTTTAAGTGCAATTATTTGGTTTTTGGCTTATAAGTCGTAAACCGCTGAAAATAGGTATATCATCGCGTAATACTTTTAGATGGACAATCAACTGCTCGTTTACTTAATATGGGGTGTTTAATTTAAAATTCCTACATAACATGCATTTTTATGTCATGCAATATGGGCATAATTTTTTATGCGATAATTTTATTCTCATATAAATTTATGATAAAGCAGTCTAATAGCGAACTGTAACCAAAAACTCATTGTTTTTTATTTAGGGGTGTTTGTCGTCAAATTTTTTTAAAAATTATTTTTATATCCGAACCGGCCCAAGATAGCTTTAGTATATGTTACACAAAAAAGTTCCAGAATAGTTCATGCAATCCAAAAAGGTAAGAAGATACAGGATGTTCCATTTAAAAAAATAAAGTTGATATTAGCTACTAGTAGATCTGGCAACATTGCAAGGTCAGATATATTTTACGAAGATAGATCATATTCGTTTACATATACAACACTAAATGGAGATCTTATGGCGCTCGACAAGCGGTGTGTGTGCGAAGATGTTGATTGACACGTAGGTTGTAATTAGGGGGAAGCATATGTCTTGGGAATGAGTTCCACAGTAATGCAGAGCGCCAGACAAAGGAAAAAATTGGTAAATTGCTGAAGCCAGGCTGAATCCAGCTGGAATTGAAACCCTGGATTTTAATCTCTAATCGTCACCATTGAGGAAGATATTAATTATTCTGAAGGTGGCATGCTACATAGATGCGGGAATAGCATCAACTCGCATTTCCAATAATATAAAATCACACAGTGGAAAGCTTGAAATTAATTATGAATCTCAATTATAAATCTACGTATCCCTGGATAGTCTGGTAATACTTACCTCATTATAAACTCAACCTAATTCCAATAGATTCTGATCTTGTTTTCATAATAGCTCGAATGTTCCTATCCATCTCTTCCAAGTGATACGCAACCTGAAACAGCAGGAATCGATTGCAGCAAGCAAGGTTCCCTGAGGCAAGTAGTGGAATTCCAGTCTTTCATGTGGTGACAATAACAATTTCTCCCAAATGAAAATGACAATAAATGCTTTATCATATCTTCATTGTCCGAAAGTCGCAATGCTTCTGTATAGCTTATTCCAAACCAGCAACCAGCACTACGATATTCGACCATGTCAATAGGAAGTCAATAAGACGAAGCATCTCGAATGTTCATTCAAACAATAACTTACAGAATCGCCAAAAGTTCTGAACACAATTCTTGAAGTTTGGTGAATCTTTGTTTTTCCCTCGATACTCAACTTTAACGTACTAGGAAATCACCGAGACATCCGTTATTAATGGTCAAATGCCCATCCTTCGAACCCATTCGTAAACCAGCATGGTTTGGTGCTAACTCAGAAATTGTTACGTTCTGATCAAGCTTAATTTGTACAGTTTCTAAAAAAGCAGCCATTGAGTAGGTTTGGTTTGTTTTCTAATATTATTATCTAATCATCCATTTTTTACGCTTACTAATGGAACCTGAAAGCTGGTAACTATAGTGGCAAAACTTTCCAACGTTTAACTAACAATATAACACCGCTATGAAATATTGTTCCCGAGGAACCTCTGCAACTTTTATTGAATATCTATCTAATGTAAAGTTATACAATTTCTTATCTTTCATGATCGTATCGTCATAAACAGTGTAGTCCAATTAGAATAGAGCAAGAATTTACTTCTTACCAGTTCCTTAAATGTCTCCAATATTGTGAATATTTCTCGTCAATGTCCACTTTCTCGAGAGTCAAAACGTCTACAGAACACAGCACCTCTTCCTCCACCTTACAACATCCCATATTTCATTTATAACCATTTTCTTACCCTTTTATGGAATAATTTGCAAATGAATCTTTGCCATATGCACCATTCCATCGTTGATCAATTTTGTGTTTTCTATACTTCTCTTTGAAATTTATTGAGCATTTACAACTGCTCAGAATACATTTTACCACTTTGGCACATTCTGGAGTAACTGATATTTTTAAGTAATTAAAACCCGGTGATTCTTCGCAAAGCTATAAGTCTAGCTTGAAATGGTATGAGACAAGATTAGCGTTTCATATTTCAGTATATGGATTTCTTCTGTGATAATTTTCTTCTGCAAAGTTATTTTGATACCCAGCCAATGTGGCAGAACTATTTTTCCGTTTTGGCTTAAATATTGTTGGACGAAGTGGACGCAACAAATATTTCTGGACAACTTAAATAAAAATATTAATTTTTCTTCCACGAACACAGCTTAGACGATCACCTGCAATTTTTATATGCCATACACCCCAACACTTTCGTATGCATGAAATTACAATACAAATAAATGACAACCTTTGTGCCATTTTAACGATCGAAAAAAAAGTAACATTGCTGGCAGAACTGGCAATTAAGAAAACCTGTCTTGTAGCAATTGCTTGAAAAAAATTGATATATTTTTGACATTGAAAACACAGCTGAATTACTATTGCTGTAAAGTTGTTTATATCAACGCAAAGCATACATATAATTATTATCGGTTTTGCTTTACTATTTTTTTTTTATTTGTTTTAGTTCCAAGAGCATTGGAGTCCGAAATAGTAATTGACAACATGGAATATACTGATGATTTGGCCAACAAAAACAGTTCAGAATATCAAGCATTAGCGAGGGCACTAGAGGAAGAATTGAAAAAGACTTTGTTTGCGAATGATATATTAAAGTATGGTTCCGCGGATATCGAAGTTAAAATTATGGAATTATTGTAAGTATATTTTCACTTTATAAATTCGCAGTGGTTGAACACTAAATAATGAAATAATAATATGTTTGGTATTGAGAAACTGATTATTCTAATAATGTCGTTTATACTTTTTAGGCCAGGAAGCGTTGTGGTTAAATACCGTATAGCTTGGAAATTCAAAGACGGTATTCACAATGCCAAAGATCCCATTAACGAAGATATGTTAAAGAGGAAGGTAAACAACGTATTGGAACGCGACAACGGACTTATTGATATATACCATTTGGCAAACAGACCTATGATAGCAAAGAAAATTGTCGATCTTTGCCAGATACAAAATAACGGTTGCGAACATTTATGTCTTTTCGACTACAGCAATCAACTAGATTTTATTTGTACTTGTCCCGAAGGAAAAATTTTAGCGAGAAATGGTAAAAATTGTATACAAGGACCTTCATCAGCGCACATACCTGAAATTTTCGTCCATACTCAACCAAATTTTGAACCGCAACCATCTTCCGAAGTAGAACCCGCTGCAGAACCTGAACCGTCTGCTGAACACGAACCATCGACTGAACCCGAACCATCCGCTAAACCTGAACCATCCGCTGAACCAGAACCATCTGGGGAACCCGAACCATCTGGAGAACCCGAACCATCTGGAGAACCTGAACCATCTGGAGAACCCGAACCATCTGGCGAACCCGAACCATCTGGCGAACCCGAACCATCTGGAGAACCCGAACCATCTGGAGAACCCGAACCATCTGGAAAACCCGAACCATCTATGGAACACACACCATCTATGGAACCCGAACCATCTGCTGAACCTGAACCATCGGCTGAACCTGAACCATCGGCTGAACCCGAACCATCTGCTGAGCCTGAACCAACTGCTGAACCCAAACCATCTGCTGAACTGAAGCCATCTGCTGGACACGAAGCATCTGATAAACCGGAACCATCTGCTGAACCCAAACCATCTTCTCAACCAGAACCATCTGCTGAGCCAGAACCATCTGCTGAGCCAGAACCATCTTCTGAACCAGAACCATCTACTGAACGAGAACCACCTGTCGAGCCTAAAGCAGCTGCCGAGCCTGAGCCTTCAACTGAACTGGGATCATCATTTGAAAAGGAACCATCTACCGAAACCATGCAACTTACCCAGCATGAAAATTCTGTTAATCATGAGTCACAGGAAGAATCAGAGCCGAATCACGAACTATTGTTATCTCACCACCATCAGACTGAAGAAGCAAAACCCGAACCCGAACCAGTTGCTGATCATGAATATTCCTTTGACTCCAAACACAAAGCAACAGATGTTAATCCAAGTTTCGAGCCAGAACCTACCTTTGAACCAGAGCCAAAATCCAAATCTGAGTTAGAAGAGCAAATACATGAATATGGACGGAGTCATGATAATGAGATCAAATCTATTTCTGAGTCTGAACCAACTCCTGAACCAAACTCTGCTGAGCCCTCAGTTGAACCAGATGCTAAAGCAGTTGGAAAAGAGCATACATCTGAAGAACAACTACAATTAATTCCAGTAATAATTCATTCAGAACCTGACACAACTATTAATCCAGTTGAGGCATCGACACCAGACACTAAGGTTCTTACCAAGTTGGAATCTCATCCAGAACAAAAATCTACAATTGAACAAGATACAGAGAAATCGTCATTAGAATTATATCAATCAAATGGAGAATTTAGACATTTTAATCACGATCATGAAATATATGCTGAAGATACGACTAACGCCCATATAGTGCCGGACTATCACACTGAAATAGAATCTCATGATGATGAGTATCACTTTGTTAATGAAGAGGCGACCTACTTAGAGCCAAGTTCCGGGAAAATATCAGAACACGGAACAGAAAAGATTGTTGAAAATATAACGGAGAACGATCAACATGTAAACAGTAGTGATGAAAACTTGACTGAAAAAGTTCAACTGATAAACGATCATATGAATGATGCATTTGTAAGTGATAATAGTTTGAAACAAACTACCATGGAACCTAAAGTTAATATGAATACCACGACTGACCTTAATACTTCAATAGAAAATGATAAAGAAAATGGCATCAACAGCTCTGGCCATGAAAATGCACATTTCAATCCTGTTGTTATAGGTACTTCCGAAACGACTACCATAAACTCCGAAAAAGCTACCATAAATAGCAGAGAGGAAGAAGAAGAACATATCATTGAAACTACTACTATGAATTTGTTCTCTGATGAAAAAATGAACCAATTGGGAATTTTTAAGATCGTAACCCCCGAAGCGGAAGTTTTTACAACTATGTCACCATCATCAACCGAAAAAGTTACCAT
Source organism: Pissodes strobi (assembly GCA_016904865.1). Taxonomy (NCBI): domain Eukaryota; kingdom Metazoa; phylum Arthropoda; class Insecta; order Coleoptera; family Curculionidae; genus Pissodes; species Pissodes strobi. Next base: position 33,824 of record MU187662.1, on the reverse strand, counting down.
GCAAGAAACTACGCGACATGATCATAATAGTGAAGAAATAACAACGCCTTCAAGTCTACACCGGATGGAAACCGAGACCGAACTTTCCACTGAACCCAATAAGATATTAATCGTGAATCAAAATCAGGTTCACGTTGAAGAACGGGAGCCCAAAATAACAGAAATCACTACAACTCAAAAGTCGGAAGTAAATATCTCTTTGGTACCTATAGAGAATGTTACAAATGTAATTCATGAAACTAATCCATCTCATCAAATGTATCAAACTGATCATGCTCTTATAGAACATATGTCACCATTTTTACCTGAAATAGAAAACGATACATTGGTTAACATACTACACTCTGATGAACACTTTATTGGACACCCGTACGTTATAAACGATACAGAGAGTCATGAATCAAGTGAAAATAAAGAAGCAAGTTTAGAAAATGATCAGTTAAATCACACCAATCCGTTTGATCCAAATCCCACTGATACTTCCGCGTTGGGTGTTATTCCATTGACAAACGAAGATAATGAAATTGGTGAAGATACAAATAACAAATATAAGAATAAATTAGTTCAAGAAACAACAAAAATGCCACCATCAGAGACATCAAATGTAAGTGGTAAAGATGAATCTTCTACTTTATTACCAGTTAACGATGGTCAGATTATAAATGTTGTAGTTATTGGAAGCCAAGAAAATGTTACTGTGATGCCGGATAAAGAAAATAGTATCATTTTACCAGTAAATCTAGACAGGTCAACTAAAAACATGTCTGATTTGGCTACGGAGAAACAAAAAGAAAATATAACTCTACCCCCAGAAATATACAACAATGTTCATAGCAATAGCTTTTTCGAGAAAGAACTTAAAGAACAAACGTTATCTCCAATTGCTGAGAAATCTGAAGAGATAATCACTACTACTGTGACATCTATTTCTACATCAACAAAAAGTGAGCCATTGGAGATCTTAAATATAACACACCCAATAATAAAAGTCAATGCTGATGGCAATAAAACAGAAGATGAGAGTACAACCACTATAAATGAAGTTTCTACATACTCAAGTGAGGAAAATATTACAACTGATACTAGTGAATTGCCTGATACACAAAGCAAAATTTCAAATGCAATCGATGCTAATTCCAGCACGGAAGACTTAATAGCTATGGAAACCACGACCAATAATGTTAAAAGTGAAGATATAACAACTCAGAAAGATATGAAAGAAGTAACTACCATGTCCGAAGCCGCAATTACCACAAGCCATGCTGAAACTATCACCGAATTAGATGGATTATTAAATGAAGATAATAGTGTTTCTAACTCTTTAGCGGGATCCACCGAAGTAAACGTTTCAGAAATTAATGCACCAGAAGAAGTAGAACAAAAAATTGAAATAAAGGAAGAAGCAGAAGCAACAACTGTGGAAGTAATTAATAACACGAATTCGTCACTCGAGTCAGCAACAAAGGTACCCGAACACTACGAAGTTAAAGAAGCCTCTCTTGCTGATATAACTACAACGGAAAGATTATTTGTAACAACTAAATCAACAGTTGTTTTGCCTGCGGAATCTGTTGAATCTGAAGAGGATCTTTCTGTGGCACCCCTTGATAGTTTTAACAGTATTACGGAAGAAGAGCAGAGCGTTTTAGATAAATTTAAACATTCGGAAATAACCCATTTGGTTGAAAACGATGAAATAAATAATATAACCCACGATACGAAGAAATACGAGACAATCGATGGTAAAGACTTTTTCGATCATACGATCAAACCCGATGAGGAAGTATTAGCTACGCAAATGAGTATTACAACATTAAAACCAGAAATAAGCAACGCTTCATCCAGTCCAAATGAGATTAAACCAGTTACTGAAGATTTTACTTTATTTGGTTTCCCAAGGTTAGTATATAGTGTCATTACTGACACAAAATGCGATTAATAAATTGGTGTTTTAAGCGAATGGTATTAATGATGAATTGTGACCTTCAGCCCTTTAAAACAAATAATTATTCCAGTGCAAAAGTTTTGGCTTAAGATCACAACTCTCATGACTGCCATATTATGTTCTTAGCTCAGAAGTATAAATAATTTATTTCAGTGGAATACTATGTGTCAAATTTCACATGAAAGCTATATTAGGGAAAGTTTGCAAGATAATTTCCTCAAGATTGGCTTTAAATCACTTTTGGTAACGGAGCATGTTTAATTTTTGTTTTTTTTTTTTATTTTATACCTCTGTAAGAACCAGGATTAAAAGTTGAACTTTGGAATATTCTTCCAACTCCGTATGGATATATTTAGCTGTGATCATCTTAATAAGGACAGAGTCAAAGTTTACATGTAAAAAAATATTTTAGATGTGCAACTGGGCAGTTTCAATGTATAAACGGGACATCTGTTAAAGATGGCAGCTATTGCATCCCTGCAAATGATAGATGTGATTCAGTTTTGGATTGTACCGATAGATCGGATGAAGTTGGATGCATGGAAGAAGGATGTCCTAATAACTTCAAAGTAATTTACAAAACTAAAATATTCAATAATAAATTATTGATATCTGTGTATATCTGATTTCGGTAACTAAATATATAATTATTTTTCAGTGTGCTAATGGACAATGTTTAAAACGACATCTTGTTTGTGATGGTATCGTTAACTGTAATGATGGAAGCGATGAAGCAGATTGTTGTAAGTACTAATAGTATTCAGGGTCGGTGTAATGAACGCGGATTTACTTTAATCCTTTACTTACTGTCAATTCGGCCTTTTCTTCACCTTCTGTTCATTATCTGTAACCTGGTTCGCAGTACCAAAGTGTTGACACCCTATTTCGTCGTAAAATAATTTAAATATACACTTGGGCAACCACCCATATTTCGCTACCTAGTTGAAAACCACTTTATGCCTGTTACCAGTGCTTAATTCTATTCTCAGGTGTATTAAATATAATTAAATAACTGTAAGCCACATTAGTGATGTTTTGAAATTAATAAAATAATTGAAAGGGAGCTTTTTTATAGTGGCTAAATTTTATTCGCTTATTTTTTAATATGACCTCGTATCTACAGCGCCAAACAATCAGTCCTTGCAAATTAAAAGAGAATGACGCTGGAATTATTAATTAGACACTGTGCATTTTTGTTTCAGTGTATCAACTTTCCTAAAATATTATATGTTACTAGCCAGTCAGACATTTTTTGAATAAAATATATTCAATTAGCAATGATCTTTTCCGCAGTGAATTAACTATATAAAATACGAAGTATCTTAGCACTAATTAATTATCGAATACTGCAGCAATTAATGTTTCCCAATATACAGGCACTCTACTCCTCATTATTTAAATTAAACTTACTATCTAACTTGAGCACTGAATTATTTTATTGAAGTACTCATGAATTTCTTGCAGACAGACAACGCTAAATGTTTTCAAATATACAAGCAATCTACACATTATGATTTAAAACTAAAATCACTGTCTAACTTGAGCAGTGAAATGTTTTACGGAAAAACTCATGAAATTCTCGCAGACAGACAACGATAAATGTTTTCAAATATACAAGCAATCTACACATTATGATAACTAAAATTACTGTCTAACTTGAGTACTGAGATGTTTTATGGAAATACTCATAAAATTCTCGCAGACAGACAACGATAAATGTTTTCAAATACCAGCACTATACACATTATGACTTAAAACTAAACTTACTGTCTATCGCTTAATTTTAACTTGGAACATGCCGTCGTAGCTGCCCTTGCTCGTGTTTGAACATCTTATCCCTCGACGATTGACGAAGATCTACCACGTTACTTTACTTTACTTTTCGAACCGACGACATGAATTTACTTATTTACTTAGTTATTTCCACGAACCTTGAAACTGCAAGGCACTAATTTCGGTTTGGTCACAACTAAGACCATAGTACCGACTAGAAATTTAAGAATTTAATATTTTTAATCTTTTTAACTAATTTTCGGCATCGCGACCCGCTGCAACTTATAAAATTTTGGTTTTGTCCATTACGACCTACTGCAACTGGTTTTGAGAATGAGACTGATTTTTCTTCGAAAATTTCACGCTTTATAGTAGCTTTCTGACGCACTTTTTCTCCCGAAATTCTGGATTTTGTACCCCTGCCCAAGTTCACTTGTGAGATGACCCAATTGCCCCCAATTTTCGACGAAAACACTGTTCGAGTTCTAACTGGTCTTATTTTCCCATCTCCCCAAAATTCAAAATTTTCCATGCCTAGCTTTGGCTTTTTAGTTCGCACGTGTGCTCAAAGTTCAAGAAATCTTCGGACCTTATATGGTCATATCCTTTTTCTTGCATTTTAGTTTAGTTTAACATTAAATTAAAATTTCTGTTTATTTTTGTTTTAAATAAATTGTTGAAACAATTCTTAAAATAAATCAGGTGTTAGCCATTGGTTCATTACACCGGTCCCAAACATTTGGCCGCCTGTTTTATGTAATAATGAAAATACAAATATTTCAAAAATTATTTTTTATACATATCACTTAAAACTACTATACAATATAATACAACAGTACGTATACAAAATCTAATGATACCTACCTCCTTGTCTTCTTTTAACTGAGCTGCAATATCATGCTCATCTTTTTTCGGTCCCATATCAGGTCCCCCCCCCCCCCTAAACTTTGGCGAGTTTTTCGCGGTTTTCAGCTAATCTAAATAGTTGTTCGGCACTGCGTATTCCGGTCCAATCGCGAATATTCGGTAGCCATGGCATCTGCTTCCTTCCAATTCCTCTGCGGCCCTCGATTTTACCCTTCATTATAAGCTGAAGGATCTTGTAACGGTCTCCTCTAAGAAAATGCCCCAGGTATGATATCTTTCTTATCTTAATAGTTTTAAACAATTCACGAAAGGTATTTGCTCTATTTAATACTGCTTCGTTGGTCTGCATAGCTGTCCAGGGTATTCGGGGTATTCTTCTATGCAACCAGATCTCTAGCGCTTCTAGTCGATTGATCGAATCAGCCTTCAGAGTCCAGGTCTCAGCTCCATATAACAACACAGACCAAATATAACATGTGATCATCATTGACGTAGGTTGTCGTTACAGAAGAATGATTTAATTTTTCATTCTCAGAAAACTTGTTCGAGCTGTTTCAATTCTGCACTTAATGTCTTTACTTGGATCTACTTGTTCTATAATGTAGCATCCCAGATACTTGAATCGAGTAACTCTCAATGTTTTGTTGGTCTATCTTTAGGGAAGCATCGGCGTGCAGTTGGTGGCTGAATATCATAAATTTTATCTTAGTGATATTCATTTTTTGATCTATTTCCCGTCCTGTCGTGTTTACACAATCCAACAACTCTTGGGGGCTCTGGACACTATCGCACAAGATGTTCGTGTCGTCGGCATATCGAATAGTATTAATCCGACCACCACTAATCTTCACACCAAGGTCTTTATCTTGCAAAGCCTCTTTAAAAATTATATCCGAGTAGTGCGGGGATAGAATGCATCCCTGTCTGACACCTCGTTGAATGTAAAATTCGTTGGGTAGTCTTTCATTGATTCGAACCACTTCTTTCCGTTTCCATTACAAGTTTTCAATGATACGCAGACCTCTGTCATCGATTCTCGAGGTTCTTAATATGTTCAAAAGCGTTCCATGCTGAACCCTATCAAAAGTTTTTTCATTATCGATGAAAGCTACATAAATATCTTTACGATGGTCGCGACATTTTTGGAGAAGTATATTTAAGGCAAAAAGTGCCTCTACGGATGCCAAGTACATTCCCAAAGCCGAACTGGGTTGCATCTAGGTCCCTTTCGCAACGACTTCTTAATCTTCTGTGTATTATCAAACTTATTAATCTGTATTCGTCGAACCTCTTTGCTCGCTTGCTCGCTGTTACTTCAGGACTGCTACAAAAACAGACTTCATCCATTCCTCGGGTATTTCGCCAGTATTATATACTTCGTTAAAAAACTCAACTAGTGCACTGATGTGGTTTTCGTGGACCATTTGTAAGAGTTCTGCTGGAATGTTGTCTGGTCCAGTTGCTTTCTCGGTTTTGGCTCTTTTTCAGATTTTAAAATTTCTGGGCCTTCTTTTTGATTTACAATACCCTGAATCTTTGACCTGTCTTCTTTAAAGAGTTCGATTACATATTTACTCCATTCTTCAAGAATTTCTCGTTCATCTATAATCATTTTCCCCGCACAATCCACTAGAGTATTAGTGATTTGCTTATTATGCAACCCAGCAACTTCCCGAACTTTCTTGTACATGTTGAACATGTCATGTTTCGTTTCGAAATCTTCCATTTCCGAACATCTATCCGCCATCCACTTTTCTTTAGCCGCTCGTATTTTTTGTTTTATTTCTCTTTGATTTCTTCTGTATTTTTCTGTTTTGTCTTTGTATTGTCTTTTTTGTTCCATAAGATCTAGTATTTCTTTTGTCATCCATTGTTGTCTCTTGTGTCTATTTGTTACACTATATTGCAACACGTTTTTCTTCTTGAAGTTAAAAGTAAAGATTTTTTTTCAATTAAAAGGAAACCTAGCCCCGGAGAGTCGTGTTACAAATGCCCGGCCCCGGTAGTCGGGTCGTTAGAGCGCCACCACTTCTGTCCAACTAAACTGAAAAAGTGTCGCTGGTGTTGTACAGGGTGGCTAGGCTGGCTTATTAAATCAAAAATTACTAAAGCTTAACTTAAAAAGAAAACAAGAAAACACAATCTAAAATTTAAGGAACAATATATTTGCTACTAAGTTCTTTTTTTTCAAAACACAGCAATAATATTTGCAATTTTAAAGACCAAGGAATGTCGGAGAACTATTAAAGAAATTGATAAATAGAGTACAATATGGAAATTGTACGGAGACCAATTCTGTTGGTAACGGTACTGTATGCCTTACAACTAAATGCACTAAATACTACAAACCGAAGTGATCACTTTGATGTTAACTAAGCTAATTACATCTAGGTATGCGTGCGCTAATAGCTGCATCGATTTTAAATGTAGCAATAATAATATGTAGCAATGAACGGCCACAATAATTAAATCAAATGACTCGATAAATTAATAGAAAGAATAAAATTAGAATTAAACTATTGAAAGCGTGGCTGTCGATGCTTGATTCATATTATAAAAAGAGAAAAATCAGAGCGGTTATATTACTCGATAAATGAATGAAAAGAATAAAATTATTGAAACTGTTTTAAAGCCGGTCAATGCTTGACTTACATTAAAAAGAGAGAAAATTCAGAGCAATTAAGTTAACTGGTCCGATAAACCAGTGAATAAACGAAAATAAAATTAATGAGCTATCTCAGAGCTTGGCGGTCAATGTTTGAGTTATATTAATAGAAGGAAAACTAAGAGCGATTATATTAAACAGATAAGCAAACGAATTAATGACAGATAAAGCTTCTGTACGATACCCAAATCCGGTAGTCGAACTCTAGTGGAGGCGCCAGGCACCTATAGATACCTCAGGTAGTGCTACTCGATGACCCCGGGGATAGCTCGGTGTCAAGATTGGCTGATAATTGAACTGTGGCCCACTAATTGAAGTTGTGGCCCGCTACTGAAACTTGTAGCCCGCTAGCAATAGTAGTAGCCTGGTAGCAATGGTGGTTGCCTAGTAGCAAAATATGGTAGCCTGCTGGTAAAACCCTCGATCGTGTATGAGGGTTACCTATGGGAGATTCGATATGTAGATTCCGAAAATCCGTCGTGTCAAAACACCAAGAGATACCACAGTATCTCCCCAATAAATGGGCGGAATTAAATCACAAACTAAATGTGGAGTCTCTGATACTGCAATCACGGCAAACCTTCTTCTCGCCTTGAAAGGTAATCTTAGAAACACTCTCGATTGTCAATTTGCCTTTCTCCTTCTATGAGATCAAACGCTACGTCAAATCAGCAAGTAGTGATGGGCTGAAACATGCCAAGTGATTTCGATACAAGGAATAATTCTAAGATAACAAACGACTTAGTTCTCGTTTACTGGGATGGTAAAACGACGGCGGAAGCCACAACTAATGCACCGAAATTAAATGATTCAAGAAATACCAGAGAATATTCCCTAACAAAACAATAAACTTTTAAAAATTTAAATCGATAGCTGGCATTTATAAGAAAGAGTACATCCCTACTACCCAGTGCTGCCAAGAGAACAAACCGAAAATTGCTAGTGCAGGCCGCGTGGAAAGATAAATATATTTAAAAGCAGAGCTCCCAAAACGATTTAACGTTCTCAAAAATGATCGGACGGCAATTGAAGTTCAGCAACCAAGGGGTTCCCAAAAAGTTATGAAATATTCAAACCGTCAATAAAATATGAATCGACGAGTTTAATGCAGCGTATTTGCAGGTTTTATTAACAGAATTCTTAAAAAAATATATAAATCGGTTCGCTGGCCGTTCTACAGTAATGTTATATAAATCAAGCCAAGCTATCCTAATAACAATGTCCTTCGTTTAACAACTAAAATAAACATAGTCACAACGCGTTATAAATGCTAATATAACCCATACTTAGAATAGAGTTAATTTACATTAAGAAAGGCAGCAATTTCAAGCGAATTATTAGCAAAACGAATCAATAAATTTAGAATTAACGAACCGATGAGTGCAAAATACAGCATCTTTTTTCCTAAATGCGGCATATAAATGAAATTTTAAAAATATTTGATACTGGCAAAATCGGACTGTTACAATGTTTCTCTAATATTCTGGTAATATGTTCGCAAAATAATTTCCACGTTTCCTCGACCCTTTCGAATGTTCTCATTACTTTCATGTAATTGTTCACATCTTTTTCGATTTTGCTTTTGTTGACGTCTGAACTAGTGAAATTCCTGAGCTGGCGTTTCTTCTCTGCCCGTTTTAGCTTGACTCTTTCATCGGTGACTAATGGGTTGCGGTCAGACCCAATATCCGCGCCAGAGTATATTGTAACTCTGTTGACGGAGTTCCTAAATCTTTTGTTGATAAGAATATGATTTATGTGATTTCTGTTATATGTGCTAGATTATCTCCAGGGGCTCTCCAAGTATACAACTTGCGTTGATGTAACTTATAATAATAATATGTGTTTGTTACAACCCTATTGTGTTCTTGGCAAAATTCAAATAACCTGTCTCCTGATTCATTGCTTTCTCCCAGGCCATAATCTCCTACTATTTCTGATCTACGGCCCTTACCAATTTTGGCATTAAAATCACCCATTATGTATGTGATTTCGTTTGGTTTTAACTTTTTTAGTGTTATACTTAGTTGATTATACAGAATTTCAACTTCGTTATCATACTTTTTTTCTGCAGTAGGGGCATATATTTGTAATAAGTTGATATTAAATGGAGATGCGCATAGCTGTGAGAGTATTATTCTGTCGCTTATTGGAAGAAAGTTAATTAAGGACATATTTCATGTTATGAAAATTCCTACTTCGTTTCTATGGTATGGGTCGTCCTTATCGCTCCCGGAATAATACAATATTCCGTCTTTGTGTCTGCATGTTCCTGAACCAGGACATCGTGATTCACTTATACCCATCATGCTCTATTGATATCAAAGATAAAGAGTTAGACCTTCGCAAATAGTTTGCGGTAATTTTGAGTTTCGAAAAGCTCCTTTCACCATTAGCGACTAATACACTGGTATCCGGAAGGCAACGAAAAGGTTTGGAATGGTTGCCTCCAGAATATGTGCAACTATATATTTGAAGGTAGCTAGTGGAGAATTTAAATCGGAAGCAATAGCTCTCACAGAGAGAATTTCGTCTTTTAATTCGATGCCGCAATTTTCTTTACCGTCAGTGAGGAAGATTTCCAAATCCATGCAATGTTTCATGAGGTCTTCTTTCGAAACGTTTTCAAGAATATATCGTGTAGGAAAGAAAATTGATCTAAATGGGTTTCCAAAAGATCAAACCATTTTGCGTGAATGGCAGGGTATATCATTCGGACAACAGTTACACATAACGAAACGATTTATAGACGGAGTATTATACAAATATTTTTTAAATAATATATTGTATTCAAATGTGAAGCCATAAATCCAAAATCGGCCGCCCCCCAAAAACGGCCGCCTGGGGCGAAGGCTCCGCCGCTCCACCCCTCCACCCCTGGTGCCGGCTCTGGATTCATCTACAGGACAATCAAAAATGTTAATTAATTATTCTTATTTTCTTTACTAAATCATTGCGTATGTGCTCGGTATGTATCCACCAGATTTAGTTGCATCTGAAAATAATATATGTGGCTATCAAAAGAGCAAAGCTTGTGTAATTAGTCTATACTTAACAATAATTATCTGAAAAATAGTAAGGAAACTTAGCTAAATGGAGTAAAACATAGTAAAATTGACCAACGAGGTCCCGTTAAAGATTTCTTCACCTGACACGAAAATATTAAGGATTAATTAAATTTTTCAAAAACAATATGCTGTTTCAAATGGTCTTTCGTCACTTTCAAAGCTTTTATATGCACATTCTGACTTCCCAAGGATTCAGATTTGCGCAACAGCAAGTTGGACATTTTTAGCTTTTAATATGTATTAAAAGACCATTACATTTAGGTCTTAATGCTAATTCGTAAGCTGCAATCCAGGCCTTAATAGACTCTAGTACACTTTCTCTCACGACAAGTGACGAATTTCGAACAGCGTTTCATGTAGTAGGTATTTTTCCGAGCCACGAAATAATAACTTTTCCTAACCACTTATTCACTTTTCACGGGCCTCTGGTACTCAGAGACCCTTTTCGCGAGTTGGTCAATACTCATTAACCATTTGGATAGCGCAACAGTCGTGAAAGATCTTTAACTTTTTACACCATCTTTCAAGGCTTGTTTTTCTCTTTGAAAAATCTGGAATCACCACCTGCCCAGCTATTAAAATGTTTTTAGTAAGAACACTTAAAATTCTTATTCGCCGAAAATTTTCACGTGGCAATTGGCGTTTCAACATGTTTTGTAAATTCCCACCTCGGTTTTAGTACCGCCGCGTGTTCAAAATTAGAATAATTGAAATTGGTTATTTCAGTTAACATGGTTTTCGCACTCCATTCCCAGGTCTTTGCTCGCTAAATATTCTTAATAGAAACGCCCCGTGGCCAAGGTTTTTAGAGCAAAGTGTTAGAGGGACCTGTTTTTGAAGCGTGCAACTAGTGGGGGATAGTTCTTGTAGTTAGTTCATATAATTTCGCGTTATAATGCAGTTGAAAAAAATAAAAGTAAAAGTCAGCTGCGGTTCAAGTCTGATTTCAGTTCTGGTGGAGTTAAACACAATGCCATTTAGTTGGATTATATTCCAAGTTATTTTATTTTAGTAAGGCATATGATAGGTGCTATAGTTGTACATTTTCCTGAATTTACTCTAGGCAAATTTTTTTAACTTTAGAAGCGTTTCTGGCATTATTCCTTGAAATTTGAATTTCAATTTTTTTTTAATAAAATTATTATTTCCTTGGCGAGCTAGTACAAATTGAAGTTATTTTTGAGTCAATTTAAAGTAAGTATGAGATAATTTGTTGAAACAATTTAACCAGAATCAGTTACTAACTCCGGTTCATTACAATACTTCGTAACTTCTGGAGCAACTTGTATACTGACCACCTGACCAGTTTAGCACAAAGATAAAAAATATTTATATTTTTGAGCTAAATAATATACTAAAATTCCAGGCAAATTCATTGGTGCACAAAAACCCATTGCAGGTATGTAATGTCCTTTGGTGATGTTATACGCCAAAGTAAATTATGTATTTAGCATTTTAAAATCTCAACCGCAGACGTCACACGCATGGATATTTTTTCAAAAATGTATTCAAAATTATAAATTTTTTATAATTTTTACGGAAAAAGCATCTTTTTCAAGGGAGGTCGCTTTCAAAATAAGGTGCATAATAAAGCGCATATCAAGGCAGAACATAAGAATAACTTACGTTACATTTTAGTTAGTATTATTAATCAGTATCTGTTTAATAAGCTTATTCTGAATATTGGTACATTCAATATTGTCATTTTTCAACAGCATTATCCCGGCATAATAACCTTTTTATATTACATTTTTTGATATAAATTGCAATTTAAAATTAGAAAATTTTTTGTAGCGTCTTGGTCTTGTAACTTCGATGAATTTACCTGCAAGGAAGGTAAACGTTGCGTGCCACTATCATGGAAATGTGACGGAAGATCTCAGTGTTCGGATAGTTCAGATGAACAGAATTGCCACATGACTCAATGTCAAAATAATTCATTCCACTGCTCGGAACAGGATTCTTGTATACCGGAAAGCTGGAGGTGTGATGGCAAATCTGACTGTGCAAATGGGGAAGATGAAAAATTGTGTGGTAAGATCATAAGATAAGATAGTTAAAAAAACAAAATAAAACTTGGCGAATTTATTTACATGATGCAACCTTACTTCACCGCTATGGTCTCCGAAATAATAGAAATCCTAGTATGAGCAATTTCCCTCACCTCTACCGACACGATCGACGACGGGTTTCGATCTCTATATAGATATCATCAGACCGATGGCGATGCAGCGACGTGTCCGCTAATATAATTAGTTTCAGCGACTGTTTTACACCAACAACAATATTGTCTTATCTCCTACGAAGTCGCATTTTTGACGTGAAACTTTTTTGCTAAGGGGTGACAATTTTCGAGCGTTACGAAAATTCCTATCGCGTGAGGGGTACTTCAGCGGCGACAGAGAGGAGGAATACGTACACGCTTGATCGGGAGACGGCCGGCAGGAGGGGAAATGGATGCGTAGCTTTGCCTATATATAATCTAGGTATGTTCTAGTGGGGAACGACCGGAAGGGGAGATGGCATACTAATATTTATGGTCGGTACAAACAAATTAATTTTATTAACTTATTTTGACCACAAATGTGAAGGTAGCAATTAACTGCATAATTAACTACAAGCAATTAAAAGAGTGGACTGTATACAAATAGGGTGGTGGGGTTTTAAACATAGATTAAGTGAATTGAAACTCGATAGGTATGTTAATGTACTTTAATGGTGCAATTATGCATTTGGAATTGATGTAAAGAATATAAGTACAATTTTTAAATCCTTCTTAATCTATTTCCATGTATTCAATCATTCACTCACATAAAACTTAAATACAAAAGGGTTTTAATTAAAATAGTTACTGAAAAGCCTTAATTTGTTAATTTAAAAAGAGGTTTCTGTCTTTAATTAATTTAATACCAGAGACAACAATAATACATTTAGTTTTCTCCAACTTAGCAACGTTCACACATCGTACCTTTGAACTTTGACTGCTTTACCTGTATCTTCAACTGGGAGAGATTTTACTTAGTTGCTTTCCAACTTAACTTTTGTTTGTTTTACGGAAACCATAAAATCCCGCTTTCACTTTGCTTGCAGAAATTATTCGACCAGGAATTTCAATCCGCCATCTTATGTTCAATGTTCCAAAGGGGACGCTATCTTTCTGGCTTCGAGGAATTGGGTTAATCTACCCAGGTGAGCTCTTTGTCCAATCTTGGACAGAGATAACTGAGGTACACTAGATGTTCTACAAATATCTGTGCATACAAGAAGAAAAATTGACCCAAAAGGAATTTGACCTTTGGCCAGAGGGTGCACTTGCTAGAGCGCGGTGACGGGACCGATCTAGCAACGTGGAGTATTAGCAGAGCACTGACTCTAATTTCTCTATGTCTATCGCTAGGCGGCAGAGTCCGGCAGACCAAATAAAAAGTCGGGTAGGCGCTTTGCCGAATTCATTTGAGATTGAAACGGTAGAAACTGTTTTCTTTCTTTATTTAACACATTATTGTATACAATGCTGACGAAGACATAGCTAAAGATATTGAATTGAAAACGATTAAGAACGTTTTCTTTACGAGTGAAAAGTTGCTATATTGTAATCTATTATACTGACAGGTTCGGACTAAGGGATCGTCCATCCAGGTTTGGACTAAGGAGTAATGAAGAACTGAAATATGCTGATTTAAATGCACAAATTTTCGTTTACCTGGGGTGAAATAAATCTATTCGTGGATTAATTATGGCTCATTCATTCTACATACATACAGGGTGTTATCACCAAACTATACGGTGAAAAACGATAGTTTATACACGTGTTGGGGTGTTTCCCCAACAAGTTCTAATAACTTAACTGTATCTATAGCTGTTAAGGAAGCAGTTCCACGCACAATTTTTTTTCTTCCTACTAAATTTACAATAAGGTGGATGTGATGAATACTATACGAATGTACAAAGGGAATCTTCGATTTACGAAGGCAACATAATGGAGCCTATGTTTAAGTATGTATGACTACGCGCACAACAACAAACAAACAAATGCTGCACGTAGGCAGTATAATTTACCATACGGTTGATTCTAAAGTGGTTTTGAAAGTATATTTATTTATTTGTTTATTTATTAAATTCATGAGTTACTCCATATTGTACAAACAATACAAATGTAATATTAAATCTAAGATCAAATCGACAAGATGACAACAATTAAATAAATCTCCAAGACTAGATAATGTGTGTCTAACCGCCTACTGTCAGTTTATACATTTAATCAGTCTTTTAAAGCCAGATATTTAGTTTATTAAGCAATCGAAGCATTCTGTCAACAGGGAAGTGGTGGTCATAATTAGTTGAGTGGAAAGGAGCGGAAAAGGGGTCGAAGTTACGAAAATGGCGATTTGGAACATTCAGACACACCTTGGAGAGGAAACGAGAACAATCCTTCAGCGCATTAAGAAATTTATAGATAAAACACAAATCAAACTGCAGGCGCGTCGTCTCAAGGGTTTCCAAGTTCAATCTGAGGAGCATCTCAGATATGTGGTATTCATCAAAATTCACTCTCATTCTAAAAGCAGCACAGCACAGAAACTTTGTACCCCTTCCAACGAATCAATATATGTCCGATATTCAGGTGACTAAACAATTGTAGAATATTCAAGGTTGGATCTCACAAGAGAGACGTAAAGAATCTTAGCTGTGTTCACAGAAAGTTCACCACATTTTCTCAACACAAACCCCAGAATGATTAAACTTCTCAAGCAAATCTTAGACACATGATCTGCAAAACATAGCTTTTCATTAAACCATGCTTCAAGGTCCCTGACAACCTCCACACATTTAAGATTCTCGTTACTGCTTTTGTAGGAATTTAACTTTTCATAGCCTCTGAAAAAGCTTCTGTAACAACACTTCCTGACGTGAGTTCTCCCTGTTCAATCGCCCTGTACATCATTAGATCATCTGCAAACATACTGACCGTTGAATATTGGATCATATCGTTGACAAAGAGATTGAACAATAAAGGGGCACCGCACAGTGTAAGCTCTGAGCCACTTCTGACACAACCCTAATGGAAGTGGAGACAAAGTTTTAAATTTTAACTCTCTTTAACCATGCAATGAGTGATAAGTCAAATCCCATAGCCCGCAGTGTAGCCAATAACAACTCAAAATTCACCCTGTCGAAAGCCTTCGAGAAGTCAGTATAGACAAAGTCAATCTGAAGTTTTTTCTCAAAGGCCTCAATCAGGTCTACCTTAAATTATCAGTGGTTGATCTCTCACTCGCGAATCCAAACTGAGTCTCACTAATCATTTCTCTACACCTCCAAGCAAGTTGATCATAAACCTGCTATCAAACAGCTTTGCCACTGTGTTCTGTTCACAAACACCACGATAGTTACTTATTGGACTTAAACATTGGGTAATAAAGCTATGCTTCCAAATATTAGGAGAGGTATGTGTTCTCAAAGATAAGTTAAATAATGCTGTTTACTTAGGTTAAAGACACATTGTTTCAGGAAAATATTTGTTAAACATACTTTTATAAATATAACGCTACAAATAATCACAAAAGTTCATGCGGAACAGCTGATTAAATGCTTGATTAAGTGATAGAGCGCTGAGACAAAATACAAGTAATATCACAACGATAAATATATTACCCTACTGTCCACAGTAGGCAACTATATACTTTACTTTGACCACTTCATTGACAGTTCGACATTCGTTCACTGTAAGGTTTATCTGATTTAAATTGGGAGGCAAGGGTACTGTCATCTGCAAAACTGTAAACAGGATTTTTGGTTTCGGTCAGCAGGTCATTAATATATAGATGAGGAACATAGTTGGTGAAAGTATGGCGCCATGAGGCACGCCCGCGTTAATGTACAATGTGTCTGAGATGTTTCCATCAACTGCAATGTACAGAGATCGGTTCTTAAGGAAACTGGCAAGCCAGCTGCAGAGAGAGGCTAGCCGACCGAAGGACGGCAGTTTGTTGAGCATTCCGTCATAATAAACTCTGTCCAACGCTCGAGTTCTCCATAGTTCTCAATTGCCCTACTCCATATATGAGTGACATAGGCCAATATATCCCCTGTTGATCTCTCTTTGCGAAAGTCGTATTGGTTATCCCCAATTAATCTGTTGGTCTCGAGGTATTTGAGTAGTTACTGATTGACCACACGTTCTATGACTTTGGAGACTATTGGAAGCAGGGCAATTAGGATATAGTGTGAGGGCGTGGTTTTCTTGCCTTTTTGAACAGGTTGCACTCGATCGACTTTCCAAGAAGATGGGTAAATCTCTTTTCAGTAAGACAGAGAAAAAATCTGGACAAAATAGGTGTTAGTTCGTTGGCGCAGTTCTTTAACAGGATGGCAAGTATTTTGTCCGATCCTGATGCCTTTTGCGTATCTGACGCGTATCAGTAATAACGGCTTTTGAATTTTTAATTTTTTTTTAGGAAAAATATATGAATATGAGGTTTTTCATCTTCTTGAGTTAGGCTAGGATGAAGAAATTATGAAAACCTTGTTTTAATTTTTTACTCTATCAACTTCGTCTTTTAATTGAGCTATTACATCGTCTCTCTCGTCATAGTATCTGATTTTCTGCAGACGACAAAATAAATATGCATTTCTCATCTATTATAAATAATTAGCTAGCTCCCTGTCAGTGGCGCTCCCAGCCCAACTTATGTTGGGCCCCCCCAAACATATTTTCTGGGTGCGCCACTGTCCCTGATCTACTTTCCTCTTACTACCACAATTATTACTAACACTAACATCTCTATAACGAAACAAGACCATACCAAAATATATTATTTTAGATTTTAATCAACATAAATAATATAAATATATTTTTTTTTTTCAAAAAAGCAATGATCATGTTCAAGCTACTCGCGTTTCTAAAATCACATTTCGTTAGATTCTCAAGCCCATTTTTTATGGCTATGCCCTAAACCAATTTCCAATTCAATAAAATAAAGGCAGCTTACCCGGTTTGTTGAAAACTCAACTAATTTTGATCGATTTCTTTTTATAATACGGCTACTTCGAGTCAGTTTTTCTTTCGCATTCTTTGATTTTTGCATTGGTAAAATAAGAAATTGCACGGCGGCGGAGGCGGGGCGTCTCGTAAGTAGTAAGCGATTTCAGGTAGTATACCCTAAAAGTTCAAAACGCATATTTTGTTCATAGTGAAATGAACGCCGATTACACCTTTTTAAGTACTTACTGTGTTTTCGGCCTTTTCTTCAACTCTTGCTCATTTTTTCTTAACCGGGTTCGCAGTACCAGTGGGTTGACATCCTATTTTGATGAAAATAATTTACCTAGGCACCATTGGCAACAGCCCCTTTTTCTCCACCTAGTCAGTAACTTAATTCCACTTTTTCTGTTCTCCAATGTGCCTTAATTATAAAGAAACCAGCGTAGACCAAACCAGTTTCCGTTTTCAAATACTTATTAAGATTTCGAATTTAAGGGAGCATTTTTATGTTAATTCAGTGGTTGACCCCAATATGTTCAGGAAATTTCTGTCATGACCTAGTTATTTTAAGAGTTTGCCAGGCAATAAGATGTGACATAATAAGAAGAAACTAATTGGCATTATCAACATTTATCCCGGTAAAATGACGTTACAAGCTAAAAGGAAAATAAATCCAAATCTTTACTAACACTTAGTCTATTTAACACCCAAATTAGCAGAGTACATTTCTAGGTTTCTTGAACATTCCATTACAAAAGTCCCAGAGTCGTAAAGCTACAACTTACTTTATATACTCACCGTATAACCCATAATCTACGCTTCATACTAGAGCTGGTTACATTACCACAGATCACAGGAAACACGCATTTTAAACATAATTTTTCTTTTACACCGGTACGTTATACTTTTTCGGTCCCTTCTCGGTCATAGTGACGTTCTACAGCTTGTGATGTAACTACTTTTCGACGCCCCTTAACGGCATAGTAACGCGTTACCGACCGTGGAAACTCTCAGTCTCAGACCAAGACTAACTTTTCCTTCATATTAACTTTTTCGGAGGCCCCAGTCGGCAACGTAACGTACTATGGCGAGTGAAGACTCTTTTCCAAGGATTTTTAGCTTTTTAT
The DNA here is from genome assembly GCA_016904865.1 of Pissodes strobi. Taxonomy (NCBI): domain Eukaryota; kingdom Metazoa; phylum Arthropoda; class Insecta; order Coleoptera; family Curculionidae; genus Pissodes; species Pissodes strobi. Next base: position 15,394 of record MU187662.1, on the reverse strand, counting down.
ACCATCTTTCAAGGCTTGTTTTTATCCTAGAAAAATCTGTATTCAGCACCTGCCCTGCTATTAAAATGTTTTTACTAAGAACGCTTAAATTTCGTAAATCGCCGCAGATTTTAAAGTGACAATTAGCGTTTTAACATGTTTTGTCAACTCCAACCTCGGTTTTAGTACCGCCGCGGGTTCCAAATTAAGATAATTTAAATTTGGGTATTTAACTTTACATGATTTTTGCATTCCGATCCCAGGTCTTTGCTCGCTAATTATCCATAATGACAAGGGCCCCTGGCCAAGGTTTTCTTTTTAGAGCAAAGTGTTAGGGGGACCTGTTTGTGAAGTGTGCAGCTTGTGGCTGATATACTATGTAGTTAGTTCATCTAATTTCGCGTTATAATGCAGTCGAAAGAAAATAAAAGTCGGTTGCACTTCGAGTCTTATTTCGGTTCTGGTGAAGATAAACCCAATGCCATTTATTTGTAATATATTCGAAGAATAAGTTATTTTATGTTAATAAGGCATATGATAGGTGCTATTGTAGATTTTCCTGAATATTCCTTACGAAGAATAATTTAACTTTAGAAACGGTATAGCTAGTATAAACTAGAGTTATTTTTGAATCAATTTAAAATAATTATAAATGAAATAATTTGTTGAAACGATTTAACCAGAATCAGTTACTAACTCCGATTCATTACAATAGGATGAATCATCGAAATGCTTAGAACACACTCCAGCAGTTTTTTCGCTAATGTGATCTGTCCGTTTGCAACCAAACCCCTTTTGAATATTTTCATCTTTAGAAAACCGAGACCTTTTTAATCTATTATATGTATTACACCCTGTAAATAAACGCACCCCAAATGTGCAATATCGTCTTTATTCTATCATGTGTGCGCGGAATACTGTATAAGTAAAACACCGCATATACATAGTCTAACAAAACTAATTGATTACGCATTCCTGGCTTTGTTTTTCATAATCTATAATAATATCACATCGCTGAGTAGGGAATGACAAACTAAAATAAAAATATAGGCTTCATCCATGGTACAACATAGTTTTTTCATGATTGGACAACATCAGGGACGAAGCAGAATCATGTTTTTAGGGGGGCCAGTTGCGACGCATCTAAATTTAGGGTCCAATGAAAAAGGGGCAGAGCGGCAGAAGACATCCCGCCGGCGCCGCGGCGCCGTAGGCGGAAATCTGTGAGGCCACGCCCAATTTTTACATAAAAGTCGTTAAAATCGTTAAAAGAATACGCCTCAGTGAAATAAATCAATTCTAGATTCTTCGGGACAAGCACCTTACTCATAAGCACGAATAAAATACTTCTTTTTTATAACTTAGAGCAATAGATAACGCGAAAGTACATCCACCCCACAGTTCCGTTATGGGTCTTAAGTAAACCAATAGGAATGCACAAAAGTAACAGTTAATGGGTGGAGCTAGATGCAATTTAAGAAATTTGAAAAATGTAAAAGCAACGCCAGTAACTCTGCTAGATTAGAACTGATTTTGGGCATGCCTTGAGTTAGTTTGCATTAGATTTGCGCCCCTGAAGAGGGCGAAGGCAGTGGCGTAGCTACCGAGTGGGCCTGGGAGGGCAAGGCCCCACGGCGCCTAGAGAAATTAGGCGCCGCTGCGACTTTATAAATATGCTAATGCTAACAATGCTCATCAGCTTAACTGAGTTTTAAAATGAATTAAATTATAATACACTCAAAGATCAAAGACCAAAATATGTATTAAACTTGTTATCCAACTAATACATTTTGTGTCATGGTATTTATTATTTATTCTACGTGGAATGAAAAAGATATATCCCGGGGCGGCGGCATGTGGTACATGCTAATTTGTAAAAAAGCTGCGTCAGGCGGCAGGCGACTTCAAAGACAAAAATGTCGATAATCTCGATCGTAATAAGTATGTGTTTTTCAGAGATCCGTATTTAAGAAGTACCATTAGCCAGAAAGGCTAGATAGCCTAGCAATACTAAGCATAGAAAATGAATTTGCCAAAAAATTAATTTTGATCAAATAATTGATCAATTTGCGTCGATTAAAAACCGAAGAGACACTCTCTAATGTTTAATTAAGTTTACAGATTTTTAGTTTATGTGTAAATTTAAATATGTTGTTCAAAAACCATTTGAACATGTTTTTAAATCTAGCAATTTAATTTGTATTATATTAACATTCCACGCCATTGGGTTCGCATTCCAAAGAAACCAAAGAATGTCTCTTTAAAACCTCGGCGTCCAGTGACTTTATACAAGACAGTGGCGACAAGCAGCAATTTAGCTCCGCCCATCCGCCATTAGGAGGCAAAACTTATGGCGGGTTTGTATTAAGCGCGTTCGTTTTTGTCATCTTTTTCCTCGATTTGCTCTGAAAATTTGACAGTCACGAGTTCTATGTATTTAAAAGGAAAATCCAAGTCACGTGCCTGTCAAAATGTTAGAGCAAATCGAGGAAAAAGATGGCAAAAACGAACGCGGCTATTATTAGCATAGGACATTCAGATATTTTCTTTCAAATTAATTATTTTCCAAACATCTACCTATAAAATATGATATTAAAATCATAAAATAGTGATTAAAACGAAATTTTAATTTAGTCTGTTTTATAGAAAATGCGGATAGCTGCGATAAAATATCACCGTTATGAATGAAAGATGTGTGTTTAGGACAGTTTGCAAATTTAATAATAATTATGTTACACTAAGTAATAAGGTTTTTTAAAAATTTAGGCTTGAATTTTTTAAAATAAAAAGAGTATTTAATTATAACTATTTATTTTTTTTATGCTGTAGGTTATTTGGCAATTAAGTAAATAAGTTTTATGAAGAAAGATGCTTCTTAAAGTTTTAATTTATTAATTATCATTAGATGACTAGAATGTTGCTAGTGTTTATATTAGGACTCGGAATTGTATTCGAATATTTGTCTATTTTAAATTCCAATTTTTTGTTAGTTAAAAAATTCGAATATTTGACTGTTCGAATATTTGTGTTTTCTGTGGAACAGTTATCATGCAAGGCTTTTTTGTTCTTAATTTAAATTTACATTGTTTTAAATTTGCTGTTTTAAAAAACTCATTTTCAAAATTATTTTGATTATGAAAGTCATGTTCTCGTAGTCTTTGAGCACTCTTTAGAAATTTCGAAATTTTTTTATTTTAAATACTTAGATAACGATGCTACACTGCGTAAACAAATATCACAAGTTTTTGATGTTCGTAATACTTTGCATTAAATATTCCGCAATGTTCTATAATGAATTCATGTCACTCTAATTAAGAATAAGCCCAGAAAAAATAATGTTTTTGGGTATAGACACTTTGCTATATCTTCCATCACTCTTTAACACACAAACACAGACACTAAAGTTTTATGCTTAAATGTTTTTCACGACACTAACCCAAACTACGTTCTTATAAGGAAAAAGGGACAACGAAGATACGAAAGAACACGTTCACAAGAGGTAAACAAAGAAAAGATTGCCTCGTCCGCCATGAGGAGGCAAAACTAGCCCGGCCAATAAAAATCGATACATCGATTGTCGCCACTGTCTTGTATAAAGTCACTGTATCTCGGCGATGCTCCTAGCGCCATCTCTTGTTACAGCGTCTACTCATCTGCACCCGTCGGCATGATAAAAGAAATCAGTTTTCTTTAAGTTAATCGGCAAGTTCGACAGAAGCATTTAAAGATCCTTTACAGGCGTAGCCGACTATATCAAAATCGGCCTCTTCTATTGGTCGATCCGCATGGCCCTCCGCTCGCTTCGCTCGCTACAGGGGCTCAAGAAAAGGAAACTAACCAGGTGCTAACCCAATCTAACCCAAGACATACCCAAAATCAAAAAAAAAACTGTTTAGAAACATAATCTTAAAAAATATATAAAAAAAAGCAACGGGGTTCGAACCCGTGCCGTCCAGGCGGGACCCAACTATCTAAACCTCTAAACCACGAGAGCTATTGCGACAAATTGATTGCATCACGAAGACATATTGTAATACGAGATGGCTCGACCAATATGAGAGGCCGATTTTGATATAGTCGGCTACGCTTGTAAAGGATCTTTAAGTGCTCGACAGAAGCCGTCCTGCATCGAACTGCATAAATCGTGCTAGGCCAATGACCTCGATGTATTTCGAAACCCAGGGCCGTGTCAGCTACAAGCAGAAACGCATTCGGTCAATTATTGTGCTGTGACACCAGTTAACGTATTTCGACCAGACTTGTGTTAAAATTCATAAGTTTATTTTAGACAATCGCTGATGTTAAGTGTTATATAATTGCTCTGTATTTACGTTATTTGCCCTTTATAGAAGAAATACTTCCGGAGTAATGTAACTTCTCCCGCCAAAAAGGGAGGAGACAACGGGTTCTAGTTGATCTAGTTCTGACGTTCTTGAAAAGAGTAGCTTCTCGACCCCAAACAAGCAAGACGCGATGTGTGCGCGCTCCCGGTGACATCGTCGCCGGCCATGCCATGTAGTTTCACGTGTTGAGAACTCCTAATATCTCAAGATTCTCTCTCTCAAACGACATTTGTGGTACTCTGCCATTGCGACATCTCGTCGTAGTCGTCTTAAACCTACAAGTAAAAGGTATTTATGACTCCCGGCACAAGCCTATAAGTGAAAAGTATCTATTGGCTCCCGGCCATCTCCGGCAAAAGTGTTCCCTGTGGCACTCGGCCATGTAAGTAAACACACTCGTTCACAATCACTCTCTCAAAAGCCGAAAAGTAAACGGCGTTCTTGGCACTCCATCTGCTTTATTATAACATAAATTTTCCCATAAATGCTATTCCATTACACGGAATTTAGCATACATATGCGACCTGCATAGCATGTTTTAGAATCCATTTTTGCGTGTAATTATAAAAAATCGCATTTTCACATCCCTGTCATGCCAACATATGCAAATGACTGCATAATATTCTCAATCCAGTACAACTTGAGTCATTCTTATTTGCAAGAAGATGAAGTACATTCCATATAGAAGCTAAGGAGTGACTTAGTAAGAGCTTTTAAGCGGCTTTTCCCTGTATTGGAAGATAAACTGCTATCTCTGTTAATCAAGCTCACACTGAAGGGTTCTGCAGGAACATTAATGAACATTTAATTGTATTTAGCTGCAAGATTGTATTTATAATCATATACTTGTTTAGGATTACAATTGTATATGCAATGCTTTAGTTTTTGAAGGTATTATTCCTTACACCGACAAATATTGTCTATATCATAGCACTGACTAGAAACAATAATGCAATGTTTATATTTGTTTATTTATGAACTTCAAGTTGTTTTCAGGTAAAATAACTTTTTAAAATATTCATATAATGCTAAAGGTTTTTGTTTTATTTACAAATTAACAAATTCACTTTAGAACTAGCCCCTATGGTAATTTATAGTGCCTATGAGCATACTCTGTTTGTTTAGAAAATCCACCAAGATCGAATCTACAACATATGTATGTACCAGTTGGTTGGTTGCCGTTTATATATTTTATATTCCTGCAAATAAAAAATATGCGTTTAATATTTAGAGGTATTATTTTTTTATTAATTTGCCTATTACACAAAATATAGCTTTGTTTGAGGCGCCAGCGGAGAGGTTTGCCCCCCCGGCGCCGACATTTCTAGCTACGCCACTGAGCGGAGGGTCATGTGTTATCCCTCGCTTATCTAGATTGGCACTTTTTTGCGTTCGTATTGGTTTAATTAAATTAAGACCCACAACGGAACTGTGTGGTGGATGTACTCTGGCATATACATATAACAGAGCAACTTCTAGCCAGACATTTAGGTTATGTATGATATTTTACTGCCTCAATGTGAATTTTTTTAAAACTTTATTATTTTGTATGAAGCAATATGTTCCCTACACACCTTAAAGACTAGTATGATATGTAATTGCATATTTTTTTATAGAATGCGGTAGCGAACAATTCAAATGTCAGACAGGTGGAGGATGTATCGGCAAAAATCTTCGATGCGATGGTATACCTCAATGTGCAGACCGATCTGATGAATGGCAATGCCTTGCCTTGAGTAATTTTGGAAACGAAGATCATATTCTACAGGTAATATAGAACCGTTATAATGTTAATTTATAATTTAATTTAATGTTCAAGCAAAGCAGTACCAAATAAGTAAAAAATGGATACAATTCTTAACTAAGTCACATAAACTAAAGCTAATGCCTTTTTTTAAACTGGGAAAATGAAAGTCAAAGTTAATAATGTTCGTTGGTAATTTCTTAAATAAAGTCCTGACTTACTTATTTGCCTTATTTCTACCGACAGCAGTTCTGCTTAATTTGACCGAAATAGTTCCATTTATCTATCTAGTCCAGAGGTTTCCAACTTTTTTCAACCGCGAATTCTTTTTAAAAAATATATTTTTTTTTAGGATATAACACATAGATAAAATAGCATCGGTTGCAATAGAAGGCCACATGCGGAACAACCCAGATTTTAATGGGTAGTTACATATGTCGGACCGATCTTCATCCTTGATAATCAACGCTTAAATCACCAATTTCTGCTATTTGAGCTTATGTCTTAAAATAGTTATTTGTGTTTTATGAGCGTAAAGTAACGGATTGCCGCTTGAGAAGGAATGTTAGGGCGCGACGCGTATCGGAGCGCGGAAATCTTTCGAAAATGCCAATCTTACTTTGCGCTCGAAAAAACACACAGAACTTTTTCTACAGCCGCATTTTTTTAAATTAAATGCACATTTCTCTCTATACTTATTCCGAAATTTGCAAATGACTATCAGTTTTGACATATTATTCGGGCATATTTAGAATAGGAGTGCCAGCAACAGCTGTAACAAACGCACGACTGTCATTTATTTATTTTTGATTGCCATGATAACACACTCCATGGAGAAAGTGAAAATTTGCTTTTCCATGTACGCTTTAGAGCGCAAAATAAGGATCCGCGGCATTTGTCGATTTTGCGATTTCAGTTGAATTTAGTAATTAGTTATTTTGCGCGAGGCTGTAGAAAAAATATTTATTTTCAGGTTCAATTTGAAAACACTACATTTACTCCTGTGTGCCTAGACAACGATAGCTGGAATAGCACCTATGCGGATATGGCTTGCCAAAGCTTAGGCTTCTCTGAAGCTGCGCAACTAAAACCAATAGATAGGCCAGAAGGCCTAGAATTTAATGAGTATTATCAACTTGACGTAAAAGCCCATGGTCTACCTCTGTTATCTCAATTAACTAGGGTAAAAGATGGAGCCTGTACAAAAATTGCAACACTTCACTGTCAAGAATTTAGTAAGTACATTTACATGCAACTCCTTTTAAAGATATGTCATCATATTTACTGAAATATATATTTTTGTACTGCATGAAAGCCAGGGCAATGGTGACTTTACAAGTTAACTATTACGAGTCATTTGAAACAATAATTCTTCGTGTTGTCTGTTAAATACAGTTTGATAATAAAAGTGGTATATAGACTTCTTTTTAATATTTGATTAAAAATGCCTTATAGAAAAATAATCATGTTATTATGTCCCTTGTTAAAAGTTATATTTGTTGGAATATCGATAAATGTTGTTTCTTTTGCAATTAGTATGTATCCAGAATTTGATTTATTTTACGTTTCTATAAAAATCTAAATTACACATTTGGAAACTGTGATGCTGAATTTCTTCCTTATAACAGTTGCACGCACAACTAAAGGGAGATCCTATAGCACTCGACAAGCGTGTGTGTGCGAAGTTGTTGATTGACACGGTTCTTGAATAGCTGTAGGTTGTAATTTGGGGAAAACAGATGTCGTGGGAGTGAGTTCCCCAGTGATGCATTGCGCCAGACAAAGGAGTCGCTTGTAAAGCGATGTTCTAGGTGTTTCCAGTTGTACGACGAATGGGTCCTCTCTTGCCGTCTGTCGTGACTGTCTGATAAGTGTTGCTGGGAACAGGATGAGGCGGGCCAAATCCTGATAATATCTGCCGTGAAAATATTTGTAAAACAGGGAGATCTCTGCCACATGTCTGCGGTATGTCAGACTATCCAGATCCCGAGTCGCCGACGAGACGCACAGCTCTCTTCTGAATGGAATCCAGCAGCTGTGGGGTGTGCGTAGGGGCCGCAGCACAGATATGTGAGCAATATTCTAAGCACAGTATTATTTGCTCTTTGTAGAGCAAGAGCAGCTGCTGCGGTGTATACAGTTTTTTGTTACGAAATAGCGCGCCAAGCTTCTGCGAGGCTGATTTTGCGATATTGCAACGTGGTCACGTCAGGTCATATTGCTGTTGACTGAGACACCCAGTAGTCTGATTGATGAGGCTGAAAGAATGGTCGTCGTATTGACTTTCTTGGTAAATGTGGCTGCTTGGGTTTTTACTGCATTGAACTGGACCAAATTTCTGTCGCCCCAAGTTCGAATTCTCTCCAAATTTTGCTTAACTGTTGTAATCTACTCCTGTCTGCGGTCTGGTAAAGGTTTTTCTGATCTAAATTGGGAGATAAGGGTACTGTCATCTGCAAAACTGTAAACAGGATTATTGGTTTCGGTCAGCAGGCCATTAATATATCTATATTAAAGCTAACTGAGTTGGTGAAAGTATTGCGCCCTAAAGCACGCCCGCATTAATGGTGATTGTCTCTGAGATGTGTCCATCAACTGCAACATGCAGAGATCGGTTCTTAAGGAAACTGGCAAGCTAGCTGCAGAAAGACGCTGGTAGTCCGAATAATGGCAGTTTGTTGAGCAATCGCTCGAGATTCTCCGTAGTTCTCAATTACCTTACTCCATATATGAGTGACATAGGCCAATATCTCCTGTCGATCTCTCTTTGCGAAAGCCGTATTAGTTATCGCTAATTATTATGTTGGTCACGAGGTGCTTGAGTAGCTGCTGATTGATTACACGTTCCAGGACTTTGGAAATTATTGGAACCTAGACAATTGGGCAATAGTTTGAGCGCGTAGTTTTCTTGCCCTTTTTGAGGCAAGAGCGACTTTTCAAGAAGATGGGTACACCCCTTTTCGGTAAGAAAGAGAAAAAAATCTGGAAAAAATGGATGTTAACATTTTCAAACAAAAAATCTATACCATTTTAAGACAGATTTTGTGGTGATTTCGCATCAGATAAATTATCTAAGTCTGTTTTACACTAATTCATATTTAATTGAATTTGTACAAATTTCAAAAAAGAGTCAATAATAGAAATGGCCGATGAAATTAATTTTGAATACAAATCTAGACTCGCAAAAGAAAGGACTTTTTCTTATAACAATATTCCTAATTCCAACGATTTGTTTTGATTATAACTTTTGGCTGGTGACATATTTTTTCTATAAGTCATTTTTAGTTGTGAGTGAAGCAAACGATCCCAGGAACAAATATTAACAAAATCTTCATCTGATGAGGACCTTTATTGGCACTTGGTACATACATTATACACTGTGGGCAAAATTAAATTGAAACCTTCTTTATTGCTTCATAACTTTTATTTTCAAGGGATTTTTTTATCATTTTTAGATACGATCTGGCCTAAAGTATTAGGATTAAAAAGAACTTTGCAAAGAGGGTCTGTTTCAGTGGCGTACAGAAAAGACGTTACTTTTCAAAAACAATTGCAAAAATCTGCCAAATGAAATAAAGATGTGAAAATGGGCAAAAAAGTTTTGAAAGGGTTCGGAATATTGGCCATTAAAGAAACCAGGTCAATGCAAACAAAATTAAAATTGATACTTTAATTTTGGTAAAATCATGTCTTGGATTGGATCCTTTTTTAATGCTTTAGACTTTTTGTTTTCAAATTATTTTTTTCTTATCGTTTTTGGGTATGTTATGGCCTCAGATATTTGATTTAAAAGGAACTTTGTAAAGCGGATCTACTTTTATTTTTAGAATTTTAAGTAAATTCAAAATTTCTGTACGCCACTGAAGTAGACCGGCTTTGCAAAGTCCTTTTTGATTATAATATCTTAGGCCATAACATATCCAAAAATGATAAAAATCCTTTGAAAATAAAAAGTCATTAAGCATTAAAAAAGGCTTCAATATAACTTAGCTCACAAGACATGGTTTTACCAAAATTAAAGTATTCATTTTAATTTTGTTTGTATTCACCTGGTTTTTTAATGGTCAATATTCCGAACCGTTTCAAATATTTTTTGCCCAATTTTACATTTTTATTTCTTTTGGCCGATTTTTGCAACGAACTGAAATACATTGGTTTTGAAAAATACCCCCTTTTCTGTACGCCACTGAGGTAGACCCTCTTTGCAAGGTTCTTTTTAATCCCAATACCTTAGGCCATAACATACCCAATAATGATAAAAATGATAAGAAAAAATCCTTTGAAAACGAAAATAGTCAAGTGTATATTTATTCCACTCCTATGCTTTAATTGATTTATTAAACATTTACTACCTCTACTTAATGAGATTCATTATGATACTATTTTTTCAATAAGATACCAACCAATCAAAATGGAACATGACAGCAATATTTGATCAAAATCAAAGATTGCCATTACCATGATATTTAAAATTTGACCCGTTCATAGTCACTAGGTATTTGCTTAATAAATCTTGGAAGTCAAAGATCTAATTTTTAGATATTATGACTGGCCGTAGAAAAAAAGTGTATGCAACTCGCATTTAATGGCTATTAAGACACTCGCCTACGATTCTAGTCGTAATTCTCATACTCGTGTCTTAATAGCTCTGATTAATAGCTCATTGCATAAATTATACTTATATTATATCTATAGATCGAAGTGATTTTTACCATTTTTAATATATTTTTAAAACATCCACACCTAGGCGTCCCAAAACTTTTATATTTAAAGTTTTCCTGATAACCAAAATCGAGATATCGTCCATAAGCATGCAAAATGATATGTATACTGTATACACAGTTTATAATTTGCCTTTTTTAGCTTGCGGTACCAACAGCGATGAACGAATTCCCCAAGCCAGAATAATTGGAGGCAATAAGGCCGCGGCAACGCAATGGCCAAGTCTGACCCTTCTCTATGATAAGAAACGAAACATTCAATGTACCTCAACATTGATAGCTCCGATGTGGGGTATTGCAAGCTATTCCTGTGTAGTTTCGAACGACAATACGATACCAGATAGTAAGGAGTGGGTATTGTTTGCTGGCAGTACCAATTTCTTTAATGCGGCCGATAACTCCAGTACCCAAGTAGGACAAATCAAGGAATTTATTCCTCATCCGCAGGTAAGAACAGTTGGCTTGTAGAATAAAATAAGTAAAAAAGTGGCTTTTGGAGGGTTTTCGAATTTATTGGTATGCTAAATACCGACCTCTTGAACAAAAGTTCCAGTGGCTGAAGTAGAGTCTGAAATGAATTCCTGATACCTCTTTTTGGTGACCTACTGTATTAGCGACCCTTTCTTGTTTTGTAAATTCCAACCTCGGTTTTAGTACCGCCGGCGCCGCCTCTTCCAAATTGGGGTAATTAAAATTCGTTATATGAGCTAACATGTTTTTTGCATTCCGATCCCTGGTCTTTAACTAGCTGAATATTCTTAATAGAAACGCTGCCCTGGCCAAGGTTTTCTTCTTAGAGCGAAGTATTGGGGGACCTGTTGTTCAAGCGCGCAACTAGTAGTTAGTTTATTAAATTGCACGTTTTAGTGCAGTCGAAAAAAAAATTAAAATAAAAGTCAGCTGCGGCTCAAGTCTGACTTCGGGTCTTGTGAAGTTAAACACAGTGCAATTTATTTGGATTATATTCCAATAGTAAGTTATATTATTTTAGTAATTGAATAGGATTGTTGCACATTTTCCTGAACTATTCCAGGGCAAAATAATTTAACTTTAGACCCGGTTCGGGCATTATTTCTTGAAACTTGCATTTTAATTTAATTTGTAAAACAAAATTATTATTTTATTTGAATGCTGTCTCTTGGCGAACTAGTACAACTGAAGTTATTTTTGAATGAATTTAAAAGAATTATAAAATTATTTGTTGAAACAATAATTTAACCAGAATCAATCACCAACTCCGCTTTATTACAATTCCATACGTATAGTTTTACAGATTCAGGGCTTTCGAAATTTGATTTTTAGCTGTAAAATTTGGGCATTTCTTAAGATTTTAGTCTCACTTACCATCAACCATATAGTGTGCAAAAATATTTCAATTTCAACTTAAATCACATCGCGAATTTGATTATAAAATTAAATTATTTATGAATTAGTTATCTTTGCTATACAACCAATCAAAATGCAACAGCACGACAATATTCAGTCAATATCAAAACAAAATTTATTGGTTTTGAAAATTCATTGTTATTATTTACTTAGTGAATTCCAAAAAGTTTATTTTTAATGAGACTGAAATTGAGAATTTAACCTCTCCAGAAATTATGGAGCAGGCATCAAAAGCAGCAAACTATTTATTACCCGTAAGATCAGGAAAAACATACGAAAAATGTTATTATTATATGTTTAATGATTTTTGACAATTATAGTCCTTATTTTTGGTCATTAACCCTGGTAGTTCAAAAAAATAATATATTATTCTGCAACTCACCTTTTATAGCTATTACCATACTCGCATTAATTAGGACACTCGCCGTGTCATATTTCTCATATTCGTATCTTAACAGCAATAATTAAGCCTTCATTGTATGATATGCTATTTCTAAGCCTGCAGAATAATAGAAATAAAAATCCTTAAAGGATTTAATAAGCCTTTTGTGTCGAAATATACTTCTATTACACCTTTTTTCTTACCTACTGTATTAGCGGTATTTTCTTCACTTCCTGTTCGCAGTAACAGGGTGTTGACACCTTATTTTTATGAAAATAAATTACCTCGACACCATGGGTAACAACCCCCTTTCCTCCACCTAGTCAGTAGAGTATTTCACCTTTTCTCTACTCGAATGCAACCTTAGTTATAGTGAAGTAAGCGTAGGCCAAAACACTTTCCGTTGAATCGAGATTTCGAATTTAACGGAGCACACAATCTAAAGGGAGCATTTTTATATTAAATCATTGGTTAACCCAAATATGTACTCTCTAGGTCTTAATGCTAATCCATAACCTGCAGTCCAAGCCTTAATAGATTTTAGTTCACCTTCTCTCACGACGAGTGACGAATTTCGAACAAATTTTTCCCAGCCCGCGAAATGACTTTTCTTAACTACTTATTTTCTTTCCACGGGCTCCTGGTACTCAGAGATATTTTTCCCGCGTTGGTCAATACTGTTTAACGATTTGGACTGCGTAAAATTCCTGATAGGTAAAGTTTTACTAATTTTTCCGAGTTCCTATATGTTTTTGTTTAATGGCAGAGTAACGATTTACCGAGCGTGTAGGCTATTTTTCAGACTATTTTTTCGAGGCCCCTCTTGGCCATAGTAACGTGCTATCGCACGTGAAGAATATTTTCTGACTGATCCTTTCTCAAAGATTTTTAGTTTTTATACCATCTTTCAAGGCTTGTTTTTTGTTTTCTCTCTGCTCGAAAAATCTGGATTCTGCACCTGCCCAACTATTAAAATGTTTTTACTAAGAACACTTAAATTTTAATGTGGCAATTAGCATTTTAACATGTTTTGTAAATTCCAACCTGGGTTTTAGTACCGTTGGGTGTTTCAAATTAGGATAGTTAAAATTGGTTATTCCTGTTAACATGATTTTGCATTCCGATCCCAGATCTTCGCTCGCTAAAGATTTATTTTTAATAGAAACGCCCCCTGGCCAAGGTTTCTTTTTAGAGCAAAGTGTTAGGGGACCTGTTTGTGAAGCGTACAACTAGTGGATGATATTTCTTGTAGTTAGTTTACCTAATTTCACGTTAGAATGCAATCGAAAAAAATAAAAGTCGGCTGCACTTCGAGTCTTATTTCGGTTCTGGTGAAGTTAAACACAATGCCGGTTATTTGGAATAATATATTCCAATAGTATTTTATTTTATTTTGATAAGGCCTATGATAGGTGCTATTGTTGTACATTTTCCTGAATTTTCCTTAGGGAAAATAATTTAACTTAAGACGTTGTTTGGGCGTTATTTCGTGAAACTTGAATTTCAATTTAATTTTTTTTTTTAAATAAAATTATTGTTTTATTTGAATGTTAGCTCTTGCTGGTATAGTATAAATTGGAGTTATTTTTTAACCAATTTAAAATAATTATGAAATAATTTGTTTAAACAATTTAATAAACAATATTTCGAATGCACTGGGTAGAATATTGGACTTAGTATTTGTCAGCGATATAAGATACTCGAAAATAACCAAAAGCGAATTTTCACTAGTACAATGTGACGAACACCATCCCTCTCTAGAATTCCCCTTTGATAGCCACACGTTGCAGTTTATAGACAATAAGATTAACATCACTTTGCACCAGTTTCCAATTGCTGATTACCGAAAAGTAAATCTCTTCCTGAACAACGCCGACTGGTCATTCCTTAATAGCCAGGAATATACAGACCTTCTGGTGCGACAATTCTACGACATTCTGCAAGAAGCGATCGACACACACGTTCCAACCAAAATAGTAACCAGTGGCAAATTCCCAAAATGGTACTCTCCTGCTTTAAAAAAGATGATAGCTCATAAGAATAAACTATATCGAAGATACAAGAGCTCTGGAAATGAGTGTGACTATCAGATATACTCAAGTGTTCGCCGGGAAACCAAGTTTCACATTGAGCTTTACTACGCCTCGCACATCGCATCCGCAGAACATATGATTCCGGAAAATATAAAACACTTTTGGGGGTTTACAAACTCATTGAAAAAGGATTCTGGCATACCCAAAAGAATGCAAAACGATGGCTATTTCCTCGAAAGTCCTCAAGAAGTAGCAAATGCCTTCGCCGCTCGCTTCCAATCAAGTTATTCCGATCACACCGGGATTACTGTGTATCCTGAAATACACGAGAGTATTGTGCAGGGCAGCACGCTACTCCAGCATCAGTTCACCATAGTCGAAGTTACATCGAAGCTCAAGGAGCTTGACTGCAGTAAAAACGCCGGCCCGGATGGAATTCCACCTATCTTTTTAAATCGTTGTTCGCAGTCGCTTGCTGCACCAATCTGCACCATCTTCCAAAAAAACATTCAACAAAGGAATTTTCCCAACTTTCTGGAAGCATTCCACCCTTTTTCCCATTTACAAGTCCGGTGATAGGACCGAAATCGGTAATTACAGAGGTGTATCAATGCTATCCACGTTGCCGAAGATTTTGGAATCAATTCTGACAGATGAGATCTTCCGTACCTACAAAAACTATATAACCGAAAATCAGCATGGTTTTTTTCCAGGGGCGTTCCAACCTAGCGGTGTATCAAAATATCCTAGTTACCAGTCTGGAGATGGGAAAGCAAGTCGATGTTATATACACGGACATATCTAAG
>MU187661.1:50570-71252 GCA_016904865.1 Pissodes strobi | reverse complement strand
TTCTGAGAGAGAGATTGGATGCAGGCGAGACCAATCTCAGGATTGTCTATCGTGATGGTGTTCCAAAGATCATTTCTCTTAACGACCAAGATTTAAACTAATAACGTCCAACGGGGGGAGTACAACCATTCTATACCAAAATGTTCGTGGTCTTAATACCAAGACACATAATTTCTACAGGAGTGTCTCTTCAGGCGAAAACCATGTAGTGGCCGTGTCTGAAACATGGATTCAGGAGGGAGTGCATGATGCTGAACTGTTCGGCGATGAGTACCAAGTCTACCGCAAGGATAGGGACCTTAAGGCACTGCGTGTGACCAAAGGCGGCGGGGTGCTCCTGGCTGTCCGGCGTGACATCCCATCCGCCAGAATAGACTTAAAACAGCTCGAGCTGGATATTCCTAGTGTGGATATTCTTGGTTGTAAGTTAACCATTAACTCTCAGATTATGTTTATTTTGTAATTTACATGCAGCCAAACTCTCCCCTGGGCCACTATCGGACACTATATGATTATTTATCTGCTCTTAGCCTTATTCATAACAATAGGATGGTCTTGGTGGGTGACTTTAATTTAGACTATCAGGTATCCGACATAGGCTTATACTCCAAACTCACAGTGTTAAAGGACTTTATGGCATATTTCGATCTAACTCAGTTTAATAACATTTCTAACTCTCACAACCGTCTCCTTGACCTTGTTCTTGCCAACTTCCCCTGCTCTGTTAGAAGAGAAGTGATGCCTCTTGTACCTGAGGACGCCCATCATCCCACTCTTGCCATCGCTGTCGAATGTTCTTCTCTCGGTCGCGATGGCAAGAATTTTCCTACGAACCCTCATAACAGAAACTACAATTTTCGCAAAGCCAATTTTCCATTATTATATCACCTTATATCTGAGACCGATTGGGAATTTCTCGCTGCCTTTTCTGACGTTGATGGGGCTGTCTCGGCAATGTACGAGAAGATCTACGACCTCTTTGATCGGTCAGTTCCGCTGTTTCGCTCTCAAAAACGTAAATACTCCTACCCTTGCTGGTATACTGGGGATATTATTAAACAACTGAAGGCAAAGTCTCGCCTGCACGAGAAGTGGAAAGTTTCTAAATCCCAAACTGACTATAATGCCTTTAAAATAATGCGTGCAAATATCAAAATTAAGATCGCCTTAGCATACAAAGAGTTCATTGCACAAACAGAGGACTCCATTGTGAATGATCCAAAAAAATTCTGGAAATTTATTCGACAGAAGCAAAATAGTTCTCGTATCCCCGGTGAAATGTTTTTCGGCGATGCTGCCTTCGACTCTCCCAACGGCATTGTGAACGCTTTTGCTGACTACTTCAAAAGTGTCTATGTTGATTCCTCTCTACCAATGATCACGAATCTACTGAGAGTGATAATGACAACTCACAAAACATAAATATACTTGCCCTTGACAATACAGACATCTTATCTGCTTTAAAAGGTCTTAAAAATAAGGAAACTGCAGGGCCGGATGACATTCCGTCATTTCTTCTGCGGGACTGCGCATCAGTGCTGATGAAACCTATGCTCTTTATATTCAATCTTTCCATTTCCAGGGGTGTCTTTCCTGACCTATGGAAGTGCGGTAAAATCTGCCCTATCTACAAGAGTGGTAATAAGAGCCATATTGACAACTATCGGCCAATATCCATTTTGTCAAACTTTTCGAAGGCCTTCGAGGTCTGTGTTTACAATAAACTGTTCCATCAAGTAAAGCATCTTATTTCTCCGAACCAACATGGTTTCTTTCCATCCAGATCAACTGTTACTAATTTAACTTCCTTTTTAAACACCGCCTATCATGCCACAAATACTAAGCAGCAACTGGACGTTATGTACACGGACTTCTCGAAGGCTTTCGACAAGTTGAATCATAGTATCTTGAATCTTAAACTTCAAAGGATGGGATTTCATGGCAGTCTGTTGCACTTCTTTGCCTCCTACTTGGGAGGTAGAAGGCAATTTGTCGAGTACAGTGGTTACAGTTCTGGGGTCTTCCTGGCATCTAGTGGTGCCCCTCAGGGTAGTGTTTTGGCACCGTTTTTGTTCTCATTGTTTATAAATGACATTTGCAATGACATGTCGAGCCATTCCCTCCTCTTTGCCGATGATATGAAGATCTTTCGTGTCGTCCAGGGACTCGATGATTGTCAGCTTCTTAAGCGGGATCTTGACCGACTGAGTGTTTGGTGTGATCAAAACTGCCTTCCACTTAATGTTCAGAAGCGTAAAAAAATGACCATCTCCCTAATATATAACACGCAGCATTACAACTACACCCTCTGTGACGTTTCACTCCCTGACTCGGAGGTTGTGCGGGATCTGGGGGTCATTGTGGACAGGAGACTGACATTCAACGGGCACATCGATGAGGTGGTGTCATCAGCTTTAAAAATACTCGGTTTTGTTACTAGGGCTACCTCCGAGTTTGCGAACCCATCCAGCCGAATAAGTATCTATAACTCATTAGTAAGATCTAAACTTCTTTATGCGGCTCCAGTATGGTTTCCTGACTATAATGTGCATGTGGATAGATTGGAACTGGTACAGCGTAAATTCCTGAAGCAGCTTTCTTTCAGGGTTGATGGTGTCTATCCGCCCAGAGGTATCGACCAGGGCCAACTACTCAATCGCTTTAAAACCTTATCCCTGAAACACAGCACTGTCTGTGCAAGCCTGGTACTTCTGTATAAGTTGTGCAACGGCTCTATTGATGCCTCGGATCTCCTGTCCAAGATTAACTTTTTGGTCCCCCAGATCAACACTCGCAGACACCTGGTCTTTTATCTCCCCACACACCACACCAATGTGGCTGTCAAAGAGACATCTATAGGGCATGCGCCTGGTTTAACATGATGAATAGTGTCCACTGCTTGGACCTGTTTAACTTAACTTTAAAAGGCTTTAAGAGGGAGGTGAAGTTGCATGTTCATCTTGTGTAGTCGGGTATTCTGTAATTATATTTATATTTATCTATACATCGTTCTTTGTTCTTATATATGTATTTATTTATAGTATCTTTAGTTTATTATTGTAAAAATATTTTACTTTTTTGTTATTTTACATTGTCTTGTTATTGGAATAACCTGTTGGACAATAAACCATTTGAATTTGAATTAAAAAGAGCGCTCTCCTACTAGATAGGCGAACATTTGCAAATATACATAGGTTGACTGAAACAGGCAATTTGAAGCCAACTAATCAATTAAAAGGGGTCCATTCGACTGTAAGAACTTCAAAAACTCCAAAGATGTAATTTTAAATTCGATTGATGAAAATCCTGAACTTGGTACCAGAAAAATTGAAAATAATTTAAATCTCGTACACGTTCTAGTTTGGAAAATTCTGCACGATTTTCTGTAATACCTGTATCATATTCAACAGGTCCAAGCATTACTTCCCAGAGACTTTCCTTTGCGAGCTAATTTTTGTCATTGTTTTCTGGAGAAAATTGCTCATAATCCCTTGTTTATCCGTGAATTAATGTTTACAGATGAAGCTAACTTCTCCAGAAAGGCTGTCAGAAATTTCCACAACAACCATATTTGGGCCGGCCAAACCCCCATACATACACGTATCTAGGTACAAAAATTTACACATACTAATTAAATATACAATATACTTAATATATTCATATATGCAGGGACTCCAAGTCATTTACTACGTTGATAAATGATAAATAATATTAAACTGCTCAAAGAAAATGTCGTAGGCCTGGTCCACACTGACCGAACTCAACACATCACCATTTAGCCCTGCTAGCTCTTGTTTAAATTGCCACAGTTTTGCCCGAGAGAAAATCCATTTTTTAATTGAGATGGGATCATCCTCTAGATTGTCCACCATAGTGACATCTAGAATCTGACCCTCATGATCCGAGAGTGCATTGGTAAACCTGTGCCTGAAAATTATTTGTGAAATTTACAAAAATGTTATCAACTAGGATTGCTGTATTTACTGTGATCCTTGTTGGTTCAAAAATTGTTTGTGTCATATTAAAGCTTACTAGAAGTTGTTTGAAGTGTCTAGCATTTAGTGTGTCACTCAGTAGATCAACATTAAGATCACCACAGAGAATATGTTTACAGTTTTTAAAAAGGGTAAAGGTTTTATTTAAAATATCAGTCAGTTTTTCAAAGACAATATCTTCGGTGCCCCTTGGTGGGCGATAAATACAAATTACTACTGCTCCAAGCGTTCTACTCACTGCACACAAGCACTCAAGTTGGCCCTCTATGCTCATTTCTACAATATCCCTAACCTCTTCAACATCTAGATTTTCCTGGACGAGTATTGCTGTCCTCCATGTACAGGGTGTCCCAAATTCGAGCCTCATCATTGGGATCTCGGAAACTAGAAGAGATACGAGGTCGGTTAAATGGAGGCAAAGTTGTGCAATTTGATGCTGATCAAAATGCCATCTTAAAAGTTTAAAAATTCCGAACACTTACGAAGATTTTTGGAAAAACCCGAATATTCGCGATTTCATTTTAATTTTTTTATGACTCTATTTGAATAGATATAACAAAATAAATTTCACATTTTCATTGCTACTTTTTCTGTTCTTCAAGATGGTGTTATCAGATTTTCAAGCCGACGTTTCGTCTTTGAGCTACCATCATTAACTTGGTTTTTTTAAATACGGCCCTAAATTTTTTATAACGGATTTTAAGAGGTTCTAAGGTCCCAAATCCAATGATGTATCGCACTTATTCGAAAAATTCATATTAGTGACATTTTCCATAAGAACTCATGTGTTAGAGAGAGACAGAAAATAGATTTTTAATAGGATTAAAAACAAAAACTTTTTACGTATTAACGCTTTGCATAAAGAAAGCTTAAAAACTACCATAAGAAATGGTTGATAAATAATATAATTATTAAAGTGTCTTGATTTTTGAATGTTAAGAATGTTAAGATCATACCAAAAATCTGTTTTCTATCTCTCTCTAACACATGAGTTCTTATGAAAAATGCCTTTAATATGAATTTTTCGAATAAGTGCGATACATCATTGATTTTGGGACCTTAGAAGCTCTTAAAATCAGTAATAAAAAATCCAGGGCCGTATTTAAAAAAACAAAGTTGATGATGACAGCTCAAAGACGAAACGTCGGTTTGAAAATCTGATAACACCATCTTGTAGAACAGAAAAAGTACCAATGAGAATGTGAAATTTGTTTTGTTATATCCATTCAAATAAAGTCATAAAAAAATGAAAATTAAATCGCGAATATTCGGTTTTTTCCAAAAATCTTCGGAAGTATTCGGAATTTTTAAACTTGTAAGGTTTTTTTTTGATCAGCATCAAATCGCGCAACTTTGCCTCCATTTAACCGACCTCGTAACTCTTCTAGTTCCCGAGATCCCAATGATGAGGCTCGAATTTGGGACACCCTGTACAGTATCAATCCTAGCATAGTTGGAAGCCATCTCATACCCCTCCATATGAATGCTAGTTACCTCATTTACTGTATACCAATGTTCCGTGATGCACAAGAAGTCAAGAGTTGTGTCCACTTCATTGATGAACTCTTCCAATTTTATTGCCTTGTTCTTCAGGCACTGTAGATTTTGGTGGAAAATTCTAAACATGGTGTTTCCATTTTTTGTGGATATCTCATTCATTTTTGTGATAGCAGCAATTTTGGTTAGTACTCCCGGTGAGGATTTTACATCTCTAAAAAATTTTTCACAAGGGTAAAATTGAATCTTTCAAATCCAACCCCTTGTGGCCAAAAGGAACCACTGTAGACCACATCCTTGAGCTCGGGCTGCACTCCAACCCTAAAACGTTTTTTGGGTGATTTGGTAACTTTTTGATTGCATTCTTTGATCGTTGCATTTTCCAGTTGCGACTTCACTCTGATCATTGGCTGGTCGTTGCACTGATAGTGGTTGCTTAGAATATTTTGATTGATTCCCGCCTTTTTTATGTTTTTTTGTTTTCATTTTTCATTATAGGGTTTTTTCCACTTACTTCTTTATTTAGTTCTAGGAAAATGCAATTCTCTTGAAGGAGTTGGTTTTTGTCTTGTAGTCCTTTACTAAGACTTTCAAAAGCTGGAGCTCAGTAGTATTGGCTAGAGGTTATGTCGTTTTCACATTCACAACACTTTAGCCTTGTTGCATCAATTATTTCCATCTTTCCACTTTTTCTTTCGGCGCAAGATTTGTGAAACATTTTTCCACAGTTCACACACACTATGTAGGAGCACAGTCTGGCTTTATGACAGTAAAAATAACATTTTTCAGACGCGTCGTCAGCCAGTAGCTTTTCACTTGACGCCATATTGGATATCATATTGGATTCACTATTATACACTTTGCTGAATAACCCTGTTTCTGTCGTTTTATGGTTTTGATGGTCCTAGCATTTCTTATACAGAGCTATCTTACTGACGAGACAGATCACAGCCTATGGGAGAGTCATCTCAAGTGCGAGGTTCACACAGTATGGGGTACCACAAGGGTCCATTCTAGGACCTATTCTCTTTTTAATCTCTGAAAATCCGACCTCTTTACAATTAGGACAGTCAAAACCTTTGTCAGTACAGCTTTGTGATATTATGCTACATGTCCATATCTGCTGCATTTATAACAGAAAGCAACATTAATATACTCAGGAGTGTAAACCGTTAAGTCAAACATTAAATATTTGTTCCTCATAAGCCATTTGAATATTTGCAGGTTGGTTTGTAGTATTCAGAATTCCTTTAGCTAATTTCGGCATTCCTTTTTGCTGACCCCTTATTATTATTATTAATAATAATAATAATAAAAACTGAAGCTTTTCTGAACATATATTCTCAGCATTCCCCAAGGATGCCAAGTGTCTGTTAATATCATAATCAATGATAAAAGAAATTTTAACAATAGATTACAGCCAATGTTATTCCTTGATCTAGGAGAAAGTTCGAGTTTAATGCCACTATTAAACTGGGGGTGATGGTAATACGAGATCGATTATACGTCTCGACCAAGGGCTCCTTGTAGTGTATCCTAGGAATGGACTACGGTGCATTCCTGGTATAGGCTTCAAGTGCGTCAAGACCGATGTCCGTGAGCGAAAAGCCACATGCTGCCCCTGCTAGCTAACTGAAGACATCGGATCTAGACTAGGCAAGTCGAAAAATTCCCCCAAGTCACGGTGTAGCATACATGCCAAGGACTGAATGGCATCAGGGTTATGATGTCTCAAACGTGCCTTCAGGACACCAGGCAGCATCCTGTCGTATTCTTATGCCCCTCCACAGCAATGCAGGGCTCTACTGTGGTTGACTCCTTTCCCTAGCTACTCGTGGGAATTTTTATGGCAGAAACAAACCAAAAAAATTCACCTACCAGGGAGGGTCAAGTCCCTGAACCAATGGAGGCTGAGGATGGACAGACCAACCTCAACCCCACAACATCAACAGGAGAGGCTGGAAATAGACCAACCAATCCTGAAACCAGTAGCCTTTCTTCTGGGGCGGAAAGAAGCCTGTTAGGCTTGACCACCACAGAGGAAGAGAGGAGCGAGACCGAAGGGGAGCTGGCCGCTCTTGAGAAACCTACTCTCAGGAGGAGGCTACCAAATTCGGCGAAAAAACGTTTAAAACGATTCCTTCAAGAGGGGTTAGACTACCCCACAGCCTTGAAAAAGGCACTTGAAGGAAAAAAAGGGGACAAGGAAGACCTGAACCCGGGAAGTGGACGGAGACAACTGCCCACTATTCGGGAGCAGGAAGACCGCCCCTCCACCAGCAGATCACAGGGCGGAAAACGCACACGATCTGACGGCAGCACACCTGAACAACAGGCAAAGAAGTACAGGGCTGGAACAACCACCCCTGGCTTATCCTATGGGGCGTCACTGCAGGGCATTAGAGTTGGTATAGTCCACACTGATGCCCCGGCTGCCTCATTGGATAACAGTCAAACGAGGCTGATACAGAACGCAATAATGACGTCTGTAGACAAGCTCACGGAAGACGGACCCCAAGTCCGCTTCCTGGGATGTGCAGCTAGGCCAGGCTGGCTACAAGTGACTTGCGCTGACGACGCGAGCATGACATGGCTTAGGAACGTAGTGGCCGTCCTGAAGCCATGGGAGGGTGCTCAACTTAAAGCCGTCAGCGGAGTCGACATACCAAAACCACATATATGCATCGCATATATACCCGATGACAACGACAAACGGTTGACATCGGAAGTGGTTCTTACAAGACTGCGGAATATGAACCGCAGTCTAAACACTCGGGAGTGGACAATTCTACACCGGAAAGAATCAGGTCCAGGACGAACCTGGACATTCGCCATTGATGACGAATCAATGGCGACTCTGAAGGGGATGGACTTCAGACCCTTCTATGGCTTTGGACAGGTCCAATTCCGTCCTAGGCCACGGGGGGGAACGAAGAGATGCCCCACGTGAACAGGAGGCTGGCACTTCCGCCGAAACCCCTCAGGAGGAAGCTGAAGGTAGGGTTGATCCTGTCTTCACAGAAGCTTCTAAACCTCAGACCGGATTGGTGGAAGCAACAGCTTCAACATCGGGTGGCAGAGAGGGAGCCAAATCCCTCTCAAAAAATGTCGCACCTCGACCAGGCCCCCTGAAAGGGAAAGGAAAGTCCATCCCTGGCAAGGGGACCAAAGGGTCGAAAAACAAGGAGGTAGGGCCCCCTTGGATGAGCAGACTGGGAAGAAAAATGGAAAATAAGACCATTTTTCTGCAGGCCAATCTGCAACATGCCAAGGCTGCTTCATACATCCTTGGCAAAACTTTTAATGAAGGGCGGGTAGATATCGCCCTTCTCCAGGAACCCTGGCTATCAACAACAGGCCAAATAAGAGGCCTAGGTAATACATCAGGTAATATAATTTGCTCTGGAAACAGACCCAGAGCATGTATCTTAATCAAAAGCAACATGAAATTTTTCAAAATTTCAGATCATTGCACGCGAGACATGGCGACAGCGCTTGTCAAAATACCCATGGGACAGGGCACAACGGATATGATCGTTTGCTCTGCCTACTTTCCTGGGGACGTTGAAGCAAACCAACCTCCTCCAATTGAAGTGCGGAACTTGGTCGCCTACAATCAGAGGAAGAACATCCATCTACTGATTGGATGTGATGCCAATGCGCACCATGCAGTGTGGGGAAGCACGGACACCAATCAAAGAGGTGAGTCATTATACAATTATTTACTAGGGGAGGGGCTGGTTGTTAATAACAGGGGCTCTGAACCAACCTTTGTAACTGTCAATAGGCAGGAGGTATTAGATCTAACGATCAGTGATAATCTCTTATCCACAAGAATCTCAGATTGGATAGTGTCATCAGAGCCCTCGTGCTCTGATCACAGACATATTCTCTTCAATCTGAAAACAGGGGAAAGACCCATCTTTGAATACAGGGATCCTAAGTGCACTGATTGGGCTGGTTTTAGTCTTACCCTTCAGGAGCAGATGCGGACCTCTATTGCAAAGATATCAAATCGTGATGAGATTGAGCTGGCCTCAGAGCAACTGAGGACAGCCATAAATACGGCTTATCATGAAAACTGTCCAGTCAAGACTAAAAGGGACAACAGAGGAACCACTTGGTGGAACAACTCCCTTGACAAACAAAGGAAGGAGGTTCGTAAACTCTTTAATAGAGCTAAAGAGACCGGCACATGGGATCAATACAGAACTGCTCTAACGAACTACAACAAAGCCATCAGAGGAATTCATGGGAAACCTTCTGCCAGGGCATAACAGATGCACCTGGCAGTGCAAGGATCCATAGAATCCTCTCTAGAGAACCCGTTCAGGAGTTAGGATCGCTAAAACGACCTGACGGATCATTTATGGAATCTGGCATGGAGACGTTGGAGCTTCTGGCTAAGACTCATTTCCCGGGATGTCGGATTTTGCATAATGATGAGGAGGAGCCTGTTTGGGACCGATCAAATCGGCCAAAAGCGGGTGATTGGATTGTCCCCAAGAACATCATTAATGCATCAACAATTAAAAGTGCTATTTTATCGTTTCAGCCTTTTAAATCACCTGGTGATGACGGAATATTTCCAGCACTGCTGCAGAACGGTCTGGAAGTATTAACACCGTTCTTAATCAAACTTTTTAGAGCCAGCCTAGCGAGTAATTATATACCTAGCAGCTGGACTAAATTCAGAGTGGTGTACATTCCAAAAATGGGACGTAGGGAATCAACACCTAACTCATGGAGACCTATAAGTCTGACCTCCTTTCTGTTGAAATGCATGGAAAAGATACTCGACGTGCACATCAGAACGGGTGCACTTGGTGAGTATCCACTGAATGCTCACCAATATGCGTATCAGACCGGCAAATCTACAGAACTAGCACTAAACAACCTTGTCGGGAACATAACACAAGCGTTAGAAAGCAAGACTATCGCGATGGGTGTGTTCTTAGACATCGAAGGAGCATTCAATAATGCATTACCAAACTCCTTATACACAGCATTAGCTGAAAGAGGGGTTGAACCACAAATAAGGAACTGGATCGGAAGTATGTTAAACTGCAGAGTGGGCACAACAACCCTACAGGGGGAGAGCTACAGATTCAGGGCTGTTAGGGGGTGTCCGCAGGGCGGGGTCTTGTCGCCCCTTCTGTGGTCTCTCCTGATGGATGGTCTGCTGGCGGTCCTCTCGCTGTGGGATGTGGAGGTGCAGGCATATGCGGATGATCTAGTAATACTGATAAGAAGCAACTTGCAAAGAACTATTTCAGAGGATTTGCAAGAGGTGCTGACCGTGGTCTATGACTGGTGTGAAAGGGAACAACTATCTGTGAACCCACACAAAACGGTTATAGTACCATTCACAAGGAAGAAAAGGCTGGAAGACCTAAGACCACCTTCACTCAAAGGAGAAACTATCCCATTTGCGAATACAGTTAAGTATCTGGGAATTACCTTAGATAAAACACTTAACTGGAATGCGCATCTGGATAAAATTGCCGCAAAGGCGAAACTGTCATTATGGACCTGCAGACGCATTTGCGGCAAAACATGGGGCATACATCCCAAACAAATGCACTGGCTCTATATCGCGGTCATAAGACCAATGATAACATATGGGGCAGTAGCTTGGTACTCTCAGAGCTTACAGAGCTCCGCGAGAATCAAATTATCTACCTTACAAAGACAAGCGTGTCTGGCAATTAGTGCCGCTTTCGGCACTACACCCATGGCAGCGCTTGAGTGTCTTCTAAATCTGCCACCTCTTCAAATAGTACTGGAGAAGGAGGCTAGATGGGCGACGTATAGATTGACACAGGCGGTGATCAACAATCCGCAGGCGATCATCATGGTGCCCAACAGGCTGGAAAATGCCAATGAGCAGGACAGTGTGTTGGGTCTACCATCAGATGTTATGCCTACCAAAACCACCTATTACCATGCCTATGACGTCCTCCTACCAGAGAGGAACGAATGGGCGAAGGACTCTGAAAATCTGAGAAGAACAGAGAATAGTTGGTTCACTGACGGCTCCAAGACCAATGATGGTACGGGAGCTGCTGCATGGAACAAAAATGGTAAGGTTGAGCTTAAATGTTCCCTAGGCAAACATGCAACCATTTTTCAGGCTGAAGTTAAGGCCATTGATATGACTGCACAGTGGCTCATCGATAGAAACTGGAAAGGCAAGTCAATCAAAATTTTCTCGGACAGTCAAGCAGCTCTAAAAGCTCTTGATTCTAGCCGTTGTTCATCCAAGACAGTATGGAACTGCCAGGAACTACTCACCAAACTAGGGAGAGAGAACAAACTTACATTGATCTGGATACCTGGACATACAGGATATGAAGGAAACGAAAAAGCTGATGCTCTTGCGAAGCAGGCGGCCGCAACGGCCTTCATAGGACCAGAACCAGTACTGGGAATAGCTTATAACACAGCTAAAGAAGCCCTCTCCAGGTGGACACAAAATCAATTTGTAGCTAATTGGAGAGAGTTACCAGGCCTAACTCATTCAAAGTTGGCGGTGAATCTGCCATCAGGAATGAGAACCGGACAGCTTCTTCAACTTGGCCGGCAGCAGGTACAGGCTGTAGTTGGCATGTACACTGGCCACTGTCGGCTAAGAAGCCACATGAACAAGATAGGGCTCTCCGAAGAAACGGAATGCCGCTTGTGCTTGGAGGACGAGGAAACAATGGAGCATGTTATATGCCACTGTCCAGCAATGGAAAGAACCAGACAAGCAGTCTTTGGAAATACTCAAATCACACTTGCAGATTTGAAAACTATCCACCCCAGAAAGCTGTTCGATTTCTTGAAAAGGATCGAGCCTCTGGCATAGTGGAAACACAGATGTGAGCCACAATAGACCAAGGATCGCAGTGGAGGGTCCTATTTGGACCCACTCACGTGTACAAATACAAATACAAACTTAGGCCTTCAACTAGACATAGACAACCTAATGATAGTTTACAAGAAGTAAGAAACCAAATAATCGAAAGCAAGTCACGCCTCGAATCCATACCAATTAACCTTTGGACACTTATGGTTTACTTGCCAGCTTGCCAGTGTCCTTTGGTTGCGGTTACGAAACCTATAAGATTACACAGAAAGTCTGTGCTGTGCCAAAAGAAGAAACAAGAAATAAAACGACGCTATGAAGGACATTACACTACAAGGGTGGATTCATTAATCAAATTAAAATTTAATACTCACAACCCGATTCTTGTTGAATTTGTGCTATTTCTTCTTCACGCAACAATAAAGATGCCCTATTCCCCATTGTAATTAAACTCTGTGCACAGTTATAGTGTTATTAAGTTAATATACTAAAATCACCCTCTCTTTCTGAGAATCTTATATTGAACTTTAACCAGTTGTTATTATGTTTTATGTTATAAGCTTATATCAATTATATTATGCATTTTATAAATAATAAAAGTGAAGTGAGCCAGAGGGCAAAGGCCAGAGCCATAAAATCGCCCACAAACACTCCCACTCAATTCACAAACGTCGTGTAAACATAAACAAGTAGCGTGTCGCCGCTGTGTGGAGCCTGATCCCGAATCGCGCTCGTCAAATGTTGTTTACAATAATTGTATTTTTACATTTTAACTTCAAACAATGACCTCCCCTCGCTGAGGAGCGCAACCAACAAAAACTAACCCAAGACATGCCAAAAAACTACTTAATACAATAAAAAAAAATTATCGAGTCTGCTAGTACTGGAGACACTGATGTGTAAACATATCCCATATCGGCATGCACAACTAGGTATTTGAGCTTGAGCAGCCCTCATAAAATCACTGCGCATGGATATAATGTCTCAGCCGTTTACACATTTCCGTCCCCATCCGCATGCTCATTTCCGTTCCATTTGAAGAGATTTACCCTCATACCGCCGCGTAAAATGTTCAATCATCAAAAAAAATTGAGCGAATCTGCTAGTACTCGAGACACTGATGTGTAAACATATCCTATATCGACATCATCTTAGATTAGGAACTCTTTTCTTGTCTAAGGACATCATCGACATGAAAATCTAATGCCACCTTAGGCCGCGTGACGCCTGAATATAGGTAATCACTTATTTGGTATTAGTTGCTATATTCTAGCGTTAGAAAGAACACGTTTTACACTAACAGTTACAGACAGCCTGCAAAACACATTCTCGTGTCTAATACCGCCTGGCGTGCGTTGTTTAATGCTTACATTTGTAACGTTTGCATTAGAATGTCTAAAATTACACTTCACGCATAGCCCTCCGCTCGCTTCGCTCGCTACAGGGACGCAACGAACAAAAACCAAACCAAGGCTTGCCCAAAATCAACAAAAAAAGTTTTTTACAAATGTAACCTCAAGAAAATAGAAATATGATTAAAACTAACCGTAAAAATCAACGTGAGCGAAGCCGCGGGTAAAAGCTAAAAGTATCCTATGATCTTTTATACTCTTGTAAACATCTGTACAAAATGTAATGATGATCGGTTGAGTAGTTTAAGCGTAAGAAACAAACAAACAAACACATTCGCATTTATAATATTAGTTACTAGTTAGGATTCTTTAATAATACTTACTGGCAGCTTCAATCGGAGTGGATTATTCACTGCACAAACTCGACACGAAAATCTAATGCCACCAGTAATAACATCAACCTATGGACACAGCTTATTCACTACCAGCTAGTCATCTTGGGCCGGCATCCTTTGATTTGGGAAAGTCAATACCAAATTTTGCAAATTTTAGAAGAGGCCCATGACTCAATATTGTTTTAAATGTCTGGGCATCTGAATAATACTTTTGACAGTTCGTTTAATTTAAAATATCCTTTTTTATCGTCTAAAATCCGTTTAAAAAACGATTTTAAATGGCAAAATTGTATAAAAATCCGAAATTTCCGGACTTCATTAGGACGATAGCCGTGGCTTCGGACGAATTTGTCGTGGATTTTGAAGCGAAAATCCATTTTAAATTCAACCGTCTATTAAAAATAAGCTATGCTATGGATCCAAATACATTGGGAATATAATATAATGAAAATCTAATACCGTCCTAATGGCTAGCTTTTTAGAAGCGCCAGTTGAGTCGTTCCAATAGCGGCCCTCCTGGATTTGCTCGCTCCTCAATGCGCACGGGTTATAATGTCACATCGGTTTACACATTTCGTCCCATTTGCCGAGGTTTACCGTCAAACTGCCGCGTAAGATGTTAACACATCAAAATACTTGCAAATTCCGGACGTTGAACCACTTACTTTACGGATCTAATAATACGGAAAATCTGCCACGTAGCAGGAATTGTATCGAAATATTTATGGTATGTTAAACCCAGAAACTCGTAACATAGTGAGACTTGGAAAGCTATCACTAGAATACAGCAACATATAGTTCGCCCAGCCGTTGTTGACCCTCGAAACGCATGCAGTTGCATGCGTTTCGAGGGTCAACAACCGCCGGGCGAACTATATCAACGATATCCATCCTATAGCAGTTAAAAGGCCTGTAACTCCATTTCGATAAAACAAAAAAATGCTGTGAATGAAGAAGAACAGTAAAAAGCGAGGTCGAGAACCACGCAAATCGACCAAGCCACAGAGGACGGACCTCCGAACGAAGCCACGACTCCTCAAAACTCTGCGACCCTGACACCACAGAATGGTAAGGACCCGTTCAAGGCGCCATTTAAGCAAACTACCCTTCAGACGAAACTTTAGGGTAGTAAACACTGACATGGCGAACATTTAAACAAACGTTCACACACTCAAACGAATATGTATGAGACCTGTATGTCACTCATGCAGGCTTCTATACGATTTTTCGCCGTAGAATTTGCTAAATAGAACATATAAATGTTCAAATGCTCAATAGTGCTTGTTTGAACTGTAACGGTATCAGGTCCGAGCGAGTTTAAAAATTTCATGTATTTAAATGTATACATCCAAGTTTCAAGTTGTTAAGTTGTTTTTCTCTTTGAACCTAAAACTAACGAAAATTTGTACGCAAGGTACGAAATTATAGAATTGAGAGATATGATAGGCCCCATCGACGCGGAGGAGTGGCCTGCCTAATAGACAGATCGGTACGATATAAAAGGATCCGGAACATTCGGACAGCGGTAGTACATGTCTGTATCGATACGGAGGACGGACCGTGTATTAGTGGTAGAGGGGTTACGTATATCCGGGTTTCCGCCTCACGGAACACAACCTCCTGATTTTTCTTTAAAAATTTTAGAGATGCCTTCGCAGAATATTTTAAAATATGTGGAGCAGTTCCATGGCTCAAATGCAAGGAATAATAATTGCAACTTGCATTAACTTTAATTTAATTATTAATAACCATTTCAAACGTAGCTACTTTTGGGGGCAATAGCCTCCGTTGCATCGCCTCCTGAATCCGGCACTGCGTAACCAATCATAAAGTTCGATAATAAATTATAGTTTAGAACCTAAAAAACACATTTCGTTCATCAAAACGTTTAAAACAATGTAATTTACTTAAAAGTACAAAAAGCATCGGGCGCTTAAGGGTTAACATGCCTCCTTTCAATTATTATCGACAAAGGGCCACACGCCTTTTTAGGCATTTACTTTATACTTTTAAGTGCGCTAAAAGCCTATTTCTTTATTCTTTCGTTTGTAGTCTTTAACCATAGTATTATCAATTTAAATTAACAAAGTTAAAAGGGGTGGGCATTATGAGGGATCACCTTGTACATTTAGATATAAGTAATTTGTATAATAATTAGAAGAGGTACCTACGTAATTTTTAAGTCATGTTAATATTTAGTAAATCAGAACTTAACGATCGATTGGAGGAATTTTGCCACTTGCTTGTAAGCAAACCAGTCTGGCGTAAAAACGTCACCTGAACCGGATCTTGCCTTCATGCTTGCTTTCACTTTCGTGTTTAATTTTCGAATAGTGTCCATTAGTGATTCTTTTATCTTTTTTAATTCGCTAATGCGCGTAATACTAAACTTTTGTTGGATTCGCATCCGGGCATCATGTACAGCATTTCTATCCTTGTCGTCATTATGCTTGGGATTCAAAATGATTGGTTCTTGTTCGTATAAGCTTAAAAATTCGGATATTCCATCGTTTGACCCCGACATGCTATCACTTGGAGAGCTAAATATTTACTGAATAAAAAATTAGGGGTGAAGACATCATTCGGGTCTAGGTAAAAGTAAATTTTGAACCTTTACGCATGCGTCCGTGCTAATTCATATATTTTTCAAAGTTGTTTTTTCTTGATTTTGAGCATTGCCTTGGGTTAGTTTTGTATGGTTGCGCCGCGGAGCCAGCGAAGCGAGAGGAGGACCATGCGAAGTTTACCTAGTTTTTTCTTGTAATAAATATTATAACATATGTTTCTTATTAAATTTATTTCTACAAAATACACCATTTTCAATTGAATCGCAAACGTCACTGCAAAACTATAATATTAAGATAAATGCCAAAGGCCACAATTTACCGGGGAATCACTGATGACCGAATTGCCAACCACTTGAAACTTGCATTCTCGATATCCAAAACCCCTGCCGTGCGGTTGCAAACAGGTCATCGATCGCCGCTCGAAAATCGTCGATTCGGGTATTCGCTATATTTACTGCTACTTCTCCTAGTTAGTTGGAATCCTTGACCCGGTGGCCGTCTGCCAATGTTCCAAAGTCGTAGGAGAACGAGTACTCGAATAACTGTTTATAAGTAGTATTCAGCATTCGTTACTTCGGATCCGAGTGAGTAACGGGTACTCGAGAGACGAATAGCTACTTTTTCACAGATCTACTCTACAGTACTCAGTACTCTACACGCCGTGCATATATTTGATTCTTAAGGATCATATTCCTAACGAGTCCTACAGCCTGACGAGTCCTGGGCTGCACGCGCATCACAATGTTTATATGTTCAGGGTGTCCCAAATTCGAGCCTCATCATTGGGATCTCGGAAACTAGAAGAGATACGAGGTCGGTTAAATGGAGGCAAAGTTGCGCAATTTGATGCTGATCAAAATGCCGCCTTAAAAGTTAAAAAATTCCGAATACTTCCGAAGATATTTAGAAAAAACCGAATATTCGCGATTTCATTTTTATTTTTTTATGACTCTATTTGAATAGATATAACAAAATAAATTTCACATTCTTATTGCTACT
Source organism: Pissodes strobi (assembly GCA_016904865.1). Classification (NCBI taxonomy): domain Eukaryota; kingdom Metazoa; phylum Arthropoda; class Insecta; order Coleoptera; family Curculionidae; genus Pissodes; species Pissodes strobi. The sequence continues at coordinate 53,597 of MU187661.1, read as the reverse complement.
TTTTCTGTTCTACAAGATGGTGTTATCAGATTTTCAAACCGACGTTTCGTCTTTGAGCTGCCATAATCAACTTTGTTTTTTTAAATACGGCCCTGGATTTTTTATTACGGACTTTAAGAGCTTTTAATGTCCCAAAACCAATGATGCATCGCACTTATTCGAAAAAATCATTTTAATGATATCCTGGTAAAATCTTACCAAAAATATGTTTTCTGTCTCTCTCTAACACATGAGGTCTTATAGAAAATGCCATTAATACGAATTTTTCGAATAAGTGCGATACGGGGGCGTTTTGGGACTTTAGATGCTCTTAAAATCCGTGATAAAAAATCCAGGGCCGTATTTAAAAAAACAAAGTTGATTATGGCAGCTCAAAGACGAAACGTCGGTTTGAAAATCTGATAACACCATCTTGTAGAACAGAAAAAGTAGCAATGAGAATGTGAAATTTATTTTGTTATATCTATTCAAATAGAGTCATAAAAAAATAAAAATGAAATCGCGAATATTCGGTTTTTTCTAAATATCTTCGGAAGTATTCGGAATTTTTTAACTTTTAAGGCGGCATTTTGATCAGCATCAAATTGCGCAACTTTGCCTCCATTTAACCGACCTCGTATCTCTTCTAGTTTCCGAGATCCCAATGATGAGGCTCGAATTTGGGACACCCTGTACATTTGATTTTTTTTTTCACTTTATGCAATGCCCTCCGCTCGCTATGCTCGCTTCTGGGCGCAACCAAACAAAACTAACTCATGGCATGCCCAAAATCAAGAAAAAAAACATTTTCGGAACCTTAAAAAAAGCATGTCTTGCCTCTGGAATCGAACCCGGGCCGCCGTATCAGAAACATAGCATTTAACCATTGAGCCACGAGGCTCAGTGAAAGCAATCTCCTGGACCATAAAGACATATATTTGTCAGAAATTTGTTTATGTAAAGATTGCGATACGCGCGCAGCCTAGAACTCTTCAGGCGGTAGGACTTGTTATGATCTTTAAGAATAAAATATATGCCTCATAGCGCCTTAAAATTTCTCGCATATATTTTTTACGTATATGGGTATTATTATGACTTTGCATGGCCCCTCAGCAGCAGCAGATTCGCTAAATTTTTTTTGATGATTGAACATTTTCGCTCGCTCAATCATCAATGAACTAACCAAAACTAACCCAAGGCTAACCCAGACTATCCCAAAATTAAGAAAAAAAGATAAATTAATAAAAAACAAACATAACCTCATACCGTCATTCGGGTACGGTATAAACTGTGGCGCGGCGCCGCGCCGGCGTCCGACAGGAGGAAGGCTCTGACAAAGGAAAACGTATTAATTCATATATAAAGTACTTTTGTAACATTTTGACTTAAAAAAAAATGCATATCCAAATTATCTTTATAGTTTATTGCATGTCATTTACCAAAATAACAACGAAAAATCGTTTGAGAACCATACCAATCACAGAAAGGAACATAATAATTATTATAAGTAGGTAGTTGAACAATTATAATACTATATGATGTAAAAAAATACGGACTATGGCTATTATTGTATAAATATAATGGAAGAAAGCAGTATCTACAAAATTGAGAAATGGTGGAAAAACTGCAAATACTTTTGAGCTGTGGTTTGACGAATTTTAAAGGCATACCTTGTTATATTTATTCTTAGTAGTAAAATCATTTAAAAAAATAATACGATCAGTGAGAATTACTTGCAAATTATTTATTTTCTCCAAGTAAAAGCGGATACTGCTTTTCTATATTCATATTCTATTATTCAGAGTGTAGTCAGATGGCAGTAAGAGGCACCTACTGCTTTTTAACTATTTTGTTGGAAGTTGGAAGATACTGCTTATTTATATCGGAAAGCAGTGCAAATCAATATCAGGAAAATAATGGTAATATAATTAATAATGAAAAAATTTATTTTTTCTATTTTGGTATCATAAACAAGTCTTTTCGATACGCAGTAGTGTCGAAAAGAAGCTCTTTTCGACACTACTTTTGTTGACTGGTTGCTATGATATTAACAAAATTGTTCAATGTCAAGGCTCACTAGCAAAAATTTCGACACCGTTTTGAATGGGATTCCTAATAAAAATAATACAGATGTTAAAAGTAACAAGATGGCCGTCCAACTTTTGATTGTGACTTGAATAAATTAATGTTTTTCATTAAAAAAACGTGCAAAATGGAAAAAATAGTATAAAATACATGTTTTAAAAGACATATAGCGCACTCGCACGTTAGGAAACTCCCCCCAAGCGGGTCGTTTCCTAATTTCGTGCTCGTGCGATAAAATATGGTCTTTTAAAACTAGTATCTTAATATACTATAAGAATATTATTAATCACAAATCCAATGGAACAACGACATATAATATGTGAAACAAGATTAATCCCTAACTGGCAGGTTCAGCCAAAAGTATTTTCTATTGTCTTAACATTAAATCGAGAAGGTTTTTTTTATTATGGATGATTTTCTATCTTCTGCTATTCCGCAAGGTTCTACATGGCAGATTGGTTAAGGAAAAAACTTGCTTTTTAAAACATCTTTTTTCTAGTCTTATATTCTAGCTGAAATGAGGTTTTATGTAAACAATGTCTGAGAGATATACTTTGGTGTTTCCTTTGCCGCTTCTCTTACTTGCTACGGAAAAGTCTTTGAAATCACAAAAATCAGTAGGGTTCATTATTTTTGTTACCATCTTTCCGCTGTTCGCTTTTTGCACTGCAGTCATAAAATCATTGAAATCGCAAGTTTTCTTCTGACGACGTAAGGATAACTCTATTTGATGGTGCACAGAGTCCGCAGACATAAAAGTATGCCCTGGCTCAAAATAATGTACCTCTACGGATTTAGCTGCTACTTTTGCTGAATTAACACTATACACCAAAAAAGAGATGAAGGCCCAGTTTTTATTTTGAGCCGAGCAGTTGTCGATCCAGAATATAAAATTTTCCGCATCTCTATTATGCAAAAAAAAAACGCATTGAAAGTGCTTATCAACTCCTCTTTTCCTCTTCC